>JAGXCT010036432.1:15780-63184 GCA_022495035.1 Philopotamus ludificatus | reverse complement strand
GTGTATGTACATATTTCGCGTTTCGAATAAACTCGCCGCTAACTTCAGGCATACCTGAAGAATCGCGTCTCTGGAGTGGGCTTGTGCAAATATTGGTCTGATCCTTGCCATCGTAATCTGATTTCATTCAGGGAATATATCTACATATATAAAATTGAGTATTCAATATTGCAAATATAATTTCTTAGAATCGACGAATTTCGCATGGAATATACTATTCGCAATCGATTTGATCATTTTTACGTGAGGAGTTGTTAGTTCAGTTGATTGCTCAATATTTATAATATACAGATCTCTCAAAAGTGATAGAGTTTTTATCTAGGACTATTTTATCGAATATTCTAAATAATAGTCATTTGTTCGTTGAGCGTTTTCAGGTATTAGTTCGCGCTTCAGCAGCCACCCCTCCAAGTCGAGTTTCGTATTATTTCAGTGACCACACTTACCAAGAGTCAATTGTGATTTATAAAATTCGAATTTAACAACACAATTATCAATGGATGAATTTTTACCTAGTGAAGAATTTATTCAAAATTTTAACTAAAAACATTTTTAGTGTACTTGGAAATTATTTAAATGTATGCAAGAGTTAAAAATGAAAGCTCTAATAAATTGGGCATACCCAGATACTCATAGCGAGTGTTTAAAATCATTTTTAAAAAAATTGGAAAGGTTTGAATCAGGGAAAATGGATATCGCATAAACTAAGTGAAAGAAAAAATGTGAAAATCATTTCGAAATGGTATTTAGAACACTCTCTTTCTAAGAATTAAATATCTAGAAATAAAAAAGAGCTTCTTTAACCTAATTGCAAGGGCATAAATCAATGGCTATCAAAGAGTCAGGTAGTAATACCAACCCCTAATCTCGTCCTCACAAAAATAATCCTATGTCTATCTGTATGGTAGAATTGCAAGTGCTTCATTTATTTTAAAGTTCTTAAACCTAGCAGCAAAAATAAAAAAATAAAAAAATTGCAGAACGTTAATACTAATAAGAATAATAATAATCATAAAATAAAAAATTAAACGATCCCGGAAAGAGGTAAATACGTCATCCTCCATACTTTTTAGATATCCCTCTTTCTGACTATTATCGTTTCAGATCGATGCAACATTATTTAATTCTTCAGTGAAAGTTAAGAAAGTACTATGGTGGATTCATTTTACTTGCATCTTTAGAAACTTTATCGAATCGTCAAATAAATAATATAAAGAATTTTATTAATACATATGAGAGTGTTTAAAATGGACTAAATAAGTATTTTGCCTTAAAATATTTTTTTTGCCATAAAATAAAGATTATGGGATTATACATTAGAATATTTTATTAAAAATACGTTTATTCTTTTAAATACACCTTATGATATTATATGATACTTATAATATTAAAAGACTGCTGCCTTTAGTGAAATGAGGTTGCCATTTAGCCATGTGTCATAAATTAAGCACAAAATAAGCTTTAATATATATTTAAAAAAGCATATTAGAAATATTTATTAGAAATAAAATTTTTCGCTTGTTATTATTTTGTTATTTTTTTGTTCATCAGCTTTAGTTAGTATGTCATAAAAAATATTTTATTAATAAGAGTAAAATTTTGAAGCCTGAAAATAACATATTCGACACTGGATGCAGATTTTTAATGATCAGGGCTTAAACGTCACTAAGGGTGCAAAAACCATAAATGAGATTTATTGACCAGTGCAGACTGAAATCATATATTCATTTTGGTTTTGACATATACATATTGGAGATTACAGGAGGCCTTTAAATCAAGAGGACCCTCAAAGTTTAATGATGACTAATCTAAATAATAGAAAAACTATTACAAACATTCGCTTCTTCAACATTAAATATTTAAAACGAATATAAACAAGATTTTCAATGATTAAAACATTTTCGGCAGCCTATTTTATACATTTGTTGGAATATGAGTAGAGATATTTAGAATGGATTTATAAAACTAGGCCCACAAAACTAAAATCACCTATAAAAAAAATAAACAACTGAAATGGAAGGTCCTTTTATATATTATAATTAAAAAAAATCCTAACAAGAAGCGATTTTTGACTTTCAAGATCGTAGAAAGGGACCATGTAAGGATAGTCCTATTTTTTTTTCATAATCTAAAAAAAAATGATCACATAAGACTTGACTGTATAATGATGGTCTTCAATGAATGAAAAATCTGGTTTTCAGATTTATTATTTACGTTGTTATTACACAAAGCCTTAAAAACTTCTTAACCCATACGTCACAGAGGCTCAAAAACAACCATATCGTCTAAATGGGGGTCTTTCAGATACCCCAAATATTATTAATGAAGAATTTATCAATATCTTGAATTTTTTTTAAATAATATGAATTATTCTACGTATAAAAATAGTTTTTAATGATATGTTTCATAATTTGATCGATATTTTAAATTTTGCAAGTGTCACTCGCACTTTTCACCCGCATTCGGCACATCGTACCGGATGTGAGCGAGAAAAAGCATCGCGCACGTGGCAACAGCAGCGTTTTTATTTTTTTTGCAATTTCAGGCAATTAAAGATAATGATTACTATATTTAGACATTTTTAGACAAATTTAGTGAGAAAAATCAAAGACTTGGGCTACTCAAAATTATTCACATTTATTCAAATACTCATAGCAGGTTTTTATACAATTTAAATGCATTATCTATAATTTTATTTACAGTTATTTCAGTTAAGTTATTATTTTTAAACGTAAAAAAATGTTGTTCTCTTGAAAGGATAGTCAACGTAATGATATGCTATCAATATAGAGAAAATTTTTGAAACTAATCATAGAGCAATACTGAAAATTTCTTTAGAGTGTAATGGATTATTTTATGAATAAATATCGACATTTTAATGAAAACAAAAATCAATATATCCCATGCAAAACATTGCCTCCATAACTAGTATTGGTTGTAGAAGATGACTCTTGTGATAGCAGAAGGAACATCTAATATATATAATTTGAATCTATTAAAGAATTATCAGTACTAACCATTAATAATATTTTTATGATATTATGACGAAAACATATGTCAGTCTGTCTGTATTTAACGCCTCCGTGTTGTATAGTTATTTTTAAAAATATTATTGAATACACAAGTAGATTATCCTAATTTGACGTAAATATTTTCCTTTTTCAAGTTACAGGAAATTGAAGAGGAGAGGGGTGGACCCGGTGGCGCCATTATACAAGCCTTGCCCCCCTCCGCCATTGTTGTGTGACACGGACCCCTTCCGTCAACCGCCTAGGGAAAATCCGGCCACTTTCCACAGTGTCGGACTAAATGTTCACTTAGCTAATTCTTTTGTGTTCATGATCAACAACTTGCAAAAAAAAAAACAATAAAGAAAGTGGAACGAAAATTTGCATATCTGGGTCGTCAGCGCGGCCGAAACAAAGAGGTGACTGATATTAAAGCGCAAAAGATAATCTTATAAAAAAAATAATAAATAATCAGGTTATTATTTTAACCGGATTACGGTGCGCCACTGCTTGGTTAATCGGCGCGGCGAGAAAAGTCCCGCGTGGAGTGTAGCGTTGCATTTATTTGCAATTATTAAATAATTCAATTTGCAAATTTGGCAGAACGAAATGACCGCAACAGTCGATTTCATACATCGGATACGGGCAAATATTGATATTGCTCAATTTTTCAGCACAATTTTCAACTATTGAAATTGGCCGCATGCCAGAGAAGGCTCTATAAATATAATATGAAACAAGAATACGCAATATGCATATATTGCAGTCTGTGACATGCTTTAATTAATAATAAATAAATGCATAACAAAGAATACCACTTTTATAGCTTTAATTTTAATGAAAAATGTAATGTTCTTCCTCAAAATTTAATAAATGCTGTCGCATATATTAATAAATACAATCTACTGCTTCTAATCAAGCAAATATCCATCATATGACAAACAAGTTTTAGATTATCCATCACAACAGCATCGTAGAAGCAGTAAATATTCTCTAGATCAGTCTTTTTTGACCGTATTGAAATATAATATCAATATAACTCCTTTGCCTTTAATTAGGCTGATATCCTTGAGATTTCAGGCGATTTTTATTCATGTTTTCGAATATATCCGAAACAATCCGAAACAATTTCCTTACAATAGCAATCTTACTTCTGGATGTAAGTTAGGTTTTTGAATTTTTCATCATTTTCTTTACACTGTTGACGGATAAATTATCTTTTATAACAATACTCATTATTTCTTTATATTGACACAATGCCCACTCAAACTCCTGAAGCGCCCCCTAAATGCTAAAAAAATATAAACACCCCGCCAGACCTCTAAAACGCAAAAAAAAATGAAAATAAGACATTTTAATTTTTTTTTATAAATTGAACGAAATCTTCATCAATAATTTGATAATGAAAATTTACGTTCTAAGAGGAAGCGGTATAGGAGAGACTGTCGAACTTCTTAAGAAATAAATTTAATTACTTCAGCCCATGATTTTTTTAAAGATAAAGCCGAAATACCTCGTTGTCCAACAACAATCTTACATGGAAAAAACCAAATTCTTGATATTTTAAGAAGAAAATAACTGTATTGAACTATATTAAGCCCACTGTTTGGAGAAAACTGCCATCTTTCCTTAAAAAATACAATAATAATCCTACTTCAAATCCTGTACTCCTTCCTAATTTGGGACTCAGTTTCATCTTATAATAAAAAGAGACATATATCATAAATGACACTAAAATCCTTTCCTTACTAGATTCAATTAAAGCATACACTTTTTAATCACCCCTTTAGTTAAATTTAAAACTAATATAAATAACTAAATATCAAACTTTCACAACATAATAATTTCACAAATTCTAGTATACGAAATCCGTCCTTAGTAATTTCTCATCGGGTAAAAATAGTAGATTGAGAAGATTAAAAAAAGAGGATTAAAAAATTATTCTCCCCGGTCCATTCCATATCCCACATATAATAATAAATTAGATTTAAAAAAGTAATAATTAGGAAAATCTAATTCGATGAAAAAAAAAAGAGCTCCAGTTTCTAAAATCGATGTATATTATTTTATTCTTAAAATAAATTATCCAGGTATAAAAAAAGCTAACATCTACTTTAATATTGTATTACTATCATTATTTATTAGACATAAACTAGGTAAGTGGTAATTGCCGATAGCTCGTGTAAGCGTTGAATATTGAGGAGGATAAAATAAAATAATTATATTTTAGCATTTTTTTAAACATATGGATGACTATTAGAAAGTAAAAAAAAATATAGTCAGTGTAAGTGCAGCTTTAGCGCAAAAGAGCGACACAACAAATGGACCGATTGAGATGCAGCGAACTGCAATTTATGCGAAAATGCGCCTCAAATGCATGGAATGGATTAAAAAATAGATTCTAATATTTATTTAATGTCGATTTAAAAATCATGACAATAGGATTATTACAAGGTTTATTAAATAAAATATGTTTGATTTGATTATCCATACAAAATTTTGTCCCATAGGTTAAAGATCATACCACATTTATAGTTTTAGGGAGACCCGAAAGAAATCGCGTATTTATAACCTAATGTTCTAGTGCAGTGTGTGTTTAGACACGAATAAAAAAGCTTTTTGTTAATTTTTTTGACTAGAATTATTGTTTAGCATTATTTATGAGTAATACAATTTATATTATTGTTAGGAAAAATGTAAAAACCATAAAATTGACGAAGAACACATCAGACATTATATGCTCTTTTTTTCGACTAGGGCTTAAACTTCAGCAAATCCACTAAAGCTATCAAATAAAGTCATAGTGAAATATTGTCAGCTCGTAGATGTCAATTTAGGTTTTAAAGCTTCAAATCGAGAAATATAAATCTAAAAAATGCACCTGAATTAGGACGATCGTCTAAATTTGATCATGACATATTGACAAACCTGGTCGAGTCGGATCCTCCATTAATCATCGAGGAATTTTCTTTATAGAAAATAGTACTTATATACTTTGTAAAATAAATAGAATGGGAACTTAGACACAGCACGTACTATCCGAAGATAACAAAAAAGAACGGAGAAACTCATGCAATTCTTTGTTGTCGAGACAAAGAATTGTACCATTTTTACACCAAGTTTACACAGATAACATAAATTGAAAAAGTCCATGGCTTTCTCCGAATTAAACACTAGTTCAAACCCCATCGCCAGATTTAACACTTTGAAAGGTTCTTTTGTGTGTTTGGTAGGATCCAAGAAGAATAATTCATTACGAATTATTTAAACCAGATTAAACAATTACTACAGATATTTACTGTCAACGATTGTAAATATTAAACTAGAAAAATTACAATTGTTTAACAGGAAATGAATAACTCTTCACTGAAAAAGTTCTGGAAAGGTTCTGCCACAATCTTCATATTAATCTGATTTTTCTCCCCTCCACTTGACCGAGTATTTCTTTCAAAAAAGCAGTAAAACAACTACATGTAAGATGAGAAACGGATTCTTATAATATCAATAATATGTAAAAAAAATAAAATATAATAATTGCAACATAAAATTTATCCTCCCCTAATATCAAGGAAAATATATGAAAATTTCAATTAGTATTAATGAGGTAATTAAAATAAAATCAGCATGCATACTCGACAAACCGAATATGGTACGAAATCCGATTTTGTTTGCTTGTTTGCCTAATGTTTTTCCGGCGAATCAATTAAGCAGGGATCGGCAAGTCACCGCCGGTGTGCGGGCCGAGAGTGAATAACGCTGATTATGTTTACAATTTGGCGGGGCATTAATTGGACAAACAAGCAACAATGCGAATGGATGTGTGCCTTGCGAAATACGAGAGCCCTTTGTCCGCCGATGGATTATGGCCAATAAAATGCCGGAAATAATGGCCAAAAATATTTCTTCTCCGGAAGTGGACGGGAGGGGGTGGGGCGTGGGATGGGGCGTAACGGGGGCGGGTTGTAGGTGAAAGAGGACGATAACAATCCATCAATTTAGCTACTAATATCGTTAAACTATCGTTTCGGAGAGATGGAATGTCTGGGGGACAACAAGTCTATTAGGGCGCACGCAGATAAGTGAGACGAGAGCCCTCCCCGATATATTTCAATTAATTATCCCGGCTGAACAATTTATCTTTTGAAACAATCGGGAAAGTGGCAATCGTGTGATGGGGGTTAACCCACCTCGGATTTTGTTCGCGCTACCTGCTGCGGTGTCACCGGTAATTTTGTTTGATACACTTGGCCCTATCCCACCACCGACCCCACCACCCGGCTCACCCCTAACCCACCGCCTTGAATTCCGGATTTAAATTCGTGTTGGGATAGGAATTCCTTGATGCAAAGAATTATATTATTATTTTATTAACTCGTCAATTAGAAAATTTTGTAATATACATTTGTTCTCGAAATAAGATTAATATGATTTTTTTAGCGTGAAAAGTCAAAGGATACGATCTACCAATTAATCATTAAACCTTTCCCGGTTGGTTATCGAGCTGAAAATTAAACGGATGAAAAGTTAAATGGCTCGCATTGGATGTTGCATATTTTATGAAAATGTATTTAACAAGTTGTCGATAAAAGTAGCGCGATTTTAATTTTAAAAAAAGGTTAATAGTCTGAGAGTTAATTACAGACGACTTTTCCCCGGGGATCATTTATCGCCAATTAATTTCCATGCAATTTGTTTAATTAATTTTCTCAGATTATTCTCGAAAAATAACAATAAAAGAAGCAAGCTAATTTAATTATTTAATATGGCTTTTTATATACAATAGCAAAAAAATAAATTACTCAGTTTTTTAAAGAAAATTCGTGATCAGAGGAAGCGATATTTTTTTTTTATAAAATAATAACTGTTGTAATTAACTACTTTACCAGAAGCAGTATACATTGTGATTGATAAAGCCTAAATTACAACCTTATACAAAGAAAATTCCAGCAAAAACGCAGCATCAGTATAGTTTAGTCAATCTGCAGTGACTAGATTTATAAAAAAAATCCAAAAAACTGGATCTGTAGGGCGCAAAAAAGAAACAGAACCAAAGCGGAAGACAACTGCTGAGCTCATTGGAAACTGGAAAAACTAAAGTCAATGTCAAAATGATATGGAGAAGGCTCAGGAAAGATGGATTCATGGCAAGATCACAGATGAAAATGCACGCGAAAAGACTTTAATGAGCAAAAGTTTACCGGACTAGGACTAAAGAAGAGTGGAGGTAAGTTATCTTCTCAGAAGAAAGAAAATATAACTTGTTAAGCTCGGATAGCATTCAATATGTAAGGAGGAAAATAGAAGAAAAGCCTGACGAAAAATGCATCAGGTGTTCGTTAAGTCTATTTTTTTTTCTTTAATCATATACTTCAGTTTAGGGAAACACATTTAATATTTTTCTTTCTTATTTTCACCGTTTAAAGATTTAATAGAAAAACTTAATATTTCAACATTATCATGGCCAAGTTTTAGTCCTGATTTAAAAACCATCGAAAATTTATGACACATTATGTAATCAAAAGTCAATAGAGAGAAGCCTTTCAATTGAAAATCACTAATAACATTACAATAAATGTTAAGTAGAAAGGATAATGCTAGAAACAATAAAAAACTTGGTAGATTTGATGTTGGCCGGGATTTAAACTGTAATAAAAAATGAAGAAAGGACCACAAAATATTTTTTTATCCTATTTCTAATTATGTTTCATAGAAATATTGTAAAAAACTATTAATTTAAATTTATTATTCAACCCGTCTACGTTTACGTTACAAAATAATTATTAAAAAAATCCCAGAACTGACACATATGCAAAACTTTAAAATAATTACCATCGATGGTGACAAAGGTGAGGAAATCCCGCGTCATTTGGCAAAAAGCAATTAAATTTAAACGAAAACCACCGAGCAGAGTCGCATTAAGTAGCGATAGTAAATTTAATTTAAATTTAAATTAACGTCTTGTCGGGAAAATCATTTCCAAATTTTCCCTCTTCAATCTCTTTCAGCCGCGCTCTGATTTATCGCGAGCCCCTATCTTGTTCAGCATTGGTTTACCGTCATATTTACCATTTTTTTTTTGCTATATCGACAAGCATAAAATTTAATTACCCGCCATTAAGGGTCCGGCCCTATTAAATCATTCTTTATCCGTTTACGATTAAGTGGCTCGTTAATGGACCGTTTGTAAAATGCGTCTATTAATGCATTTGAATAGATAAATTTTATCGGCGTTTCGGTAACGACCCAGACCGTCAACCGTAAATAGATACATATTACCGGCGAGTTGATAACGACCCCGAGGGGTCGATAACGACCCGCCGCCGTCCTCTCGCCATTTTTTTATTTGATTCAACAAAAACAACCTCATATAACGATATTTTAAATCTTGACGATCGCTACATGGATTCGCACACCTCATCCGCATGATATACATTTTATTCCGCAAGTTTTTAATAGCGACGCCCGCATGCGACGCCGGGCGTCGAATTTACTTTTTTCTTCGCGGAATTACCCTCGTTATTTTCGCGCCGTAACGCGCGTGTTATTTTTTATTTTATAGTGAAAGTTGAACGGTGGTAAATGTCGTAATAGACCGCGTATACTTTATGCGCCATTTGTATTATTGACAAAAAAGTAAATCGGCAAAGTTTGGCGAGGGGTCCCTACCCTTCGGGGACTTGTTACGGCGCCGCGGACCTCTTGTTTACCAAAAATAAAACCTCCTTTTGACAGGTCGAGACACGTATTTCTCTAAATATAAACGCTTGTTCCTCAAAAAAAAAAAAAAAACCCGCCGCGACGCCTCCCAAAAAACCGCCCCCGCGCCACCAACCCCACTACGACGTCTACGCTTATTTATGCGAATACAAAAGGGGACTTTTGCACGAGTCTCGCAAGGGCCATTACGGTTTACGATTAAGCAATTCACAAAGTTATCGTTCCAATCATATCCCAACAGAGGCAAATACACTCAGTGAATCAATCCCACAAAGATCTCATTTGTATATAATTTAAAGGCAGGGGGGAATTTAAATACACTCAAAATCTATTATACCACATTATATATCTTAAAAAAAATAATAAACTATATTTAAACTAAAGAAAAGCCTGGAAGTTTGAAAAACTTGAGCTAATGGTCCGAATGAACAAGGACCTCATTTTCTTCGGTCATATAATGCACCATCCCTAACTCATTTTTAAGAGACTTAATGAAGACGAGGACCAGAAAGACTAAGCATGCCTTTACTGAAGAATCTGCAATAGTGGTTCGGGGGAGATGCCATCTCCTTGTTCAGGGTAGTAATGGACAGCATACAAGTGACCTCCATGATCGCCAACATCTGTTAGCTTATATGGTTCAAAATAACTGATCTTATTGGAGACGTCACAAAAAAAAACATGGGATGTTATCAAATACTACAATTTATTTTTCTAAGTAAGACCCAAGGAAGACAAACACCCGGTAGACCAAGGACGTCCTGATTGAAGAATCTACGACAGTGGTTTGGGGGAGATTAGGACAGCAACAAACAGAATAAAGGAGGCAAGAATGAAGTAGAAAAATGAGTCGTCCTATCGGGTACTAACATCCTATCCATTTAACCTCTATATTAGAAAAAATAACGAGAGCCATATCTAGCGAAAATTAAAATAAACATCTAATTGGATTTCAATGTTAGAATTAGAATTTTAATAATTGCTGGGATTTAAAGGACTGGACCTTTGAGGCCATCGAAGTGGTAGTCAGATGTAGTTTCGTACCCATTATTTTATTTAGTCGAAAAAAACAACCTTGAAGAGCTGGTTACAAAATATTAAGGGGACCAAGAAGGACCTTGAAGGGAGTTTGCATCGGTATTCGTTGTAATTTCTCTAGACGTTATCTGCTTATCATAATTATTCATCATTTTCCAGCCACAAGGCTCTCACTCGATGAGGGCATGAGGGCTTCCATTTCATGTCCATACCGCGGGGACCCATGCCGTCTTGGCATGCGGTTTTTTGTAAAGAGTTCCCCGTTAGAGATTCGTATCCATTATTCTATTTAAAAAAAATAACGTTGAAGAATTGATTGTAAAATATTAAGGGGACCAAGAAGTGATCGCGTATTTTATAAAGAACACAAAAATTGTGTAAATAGCGCGGGGATCGCTGCCGTCTTGGTATGCAGTTTTTAGTATTAAAGAGTTTTTCCTCTTTTGGCCATTGCTAGCATTGGATGTGTATCTTATACCATTTTTGATACCGGAGTTCAATCTCCTGACTTTATCCAGGCAGGTTAAAGGGAGTTTACCTTGGTATTCGTTGTTATTTTCTCTAGACGTTATCTTCTTATCATAATTATTTGCCAGCCACAAAGTTCTCACTCTCTGAGGGCACGGGCCTTACCAAATTCTCGAATAGCAGTCGAAGCCAAAGGAACCTGGGTCTAACACGTGACGTGAGGTCTTCCATTTTGTGTCCATACCGCGGGGACCCAAGCCATCTTGGTATACGGTTTTTTGTAAAGAGTTTACAGATGGAGATTCGTATCCATTATTTTATTTAAAAAAAACAACGTTGAAGAATTGGTTGTAAAATGTTAAGAAGTGATTGCGTATTTTATAAACAATACAAAAATTGCATCGATAGCGCAGGGATCGCTGGCGTCTTGGTATGCGGTTTATAGTCTTAATGAGTTTTCTCTATTTTAGCCAGTGCTAGCAATTGATGTGTATCTTCTACCATTGTTGGTACCGGATTTCACTTCTGACTGTATCCAGTTGAAGGGGGTTTGCTAAGGTATTCATTATAATCTTGTCTAGACATTATCTGCTTATAACAAGTGATAAGTCGCAAATGATCATTTCATCATGGGAAAGGCCTTCTCGAAGAGACGCAGCGAAGAGAAAGATGGAGCTTGACCTTGTATTTATTTGTATTTTTATAATCATGTTTATTTGAACTGCAATACAAATCCCTACAGTTTGTTTCTGGCCATATTTTTCAATAAAATATTAAAATAAAATTATGCAAATCCTAATCGCATCCTACCGTTTTTGTATTTAAGCGCCGTATCCGATCATAAAGCATTCAGTCGCATAGCGACGTTTGCGGTGCGAGCGTATCACGCGCCGATGAGCAAACTACAGTGCGGTTCGAAACTATCCAATCAATTATTTTCAAATATAAATTTATTAAAATATATTCAACGTAGTACATTGCTGCCGTGATAAAAGTATGGCACTTTTTCCATAAAAAAAAAGTATGTTCGTTGCACCTGCTACCCGGTGATAAATCGGCGATTAATGGGCGCGCGGGTCCGGATCACTTGACGCAATTTGCTTATAACGATTGTAACTTTGCAGGTCCCATATTTGCTGAGCGGACCCGCGGGCCGCATACTAAGGAGCACGGGCTACCACTTGCCAAGTCACATCCGGGGTCAAAATATTCCGGCCGTTAGCTCACGAACGATATAACAATTTTTATTTCGGTTCCGGCCGATGCCAGTATCACGGACACCGATGTTCCTACATGACTGCATGAGTGTGTGCGCGAGGGGCGGGCCTCTCGCCCATCCCCACCCCCGACTTCTGTCGCTAACTGGCTGGGTCAGTAGCGTCCGGAACGGGAGGAATCCGGAACTAATAAATATATCGAAACCTATATAGATTATCATAAAATATTTACTACCAATTAATACTACTATTATTTTTTAATGCAGAGATAAATGTATTTAATAATGTAGAGCTGTGAAGAAGTAATACTTGCATTTTTTAAAATATAAACCTAAAGGTCTGCATTTTTCTGACATCACAACTTTACTAGATATATTTTTATCTAAAACATAATCTTCTTCACAGCTTACTACTTCATGTTTATGGAGACATCCGTGAAGTGTATGAAGCAGCCCTGAAAGAAGAGTGTGAAAAAAATCCGACTCTCAGTATCGAAGAGTTAGCGAGCCAAGCCTTTACTTTATGGTCATCAAACCAAAGATACCTGAAAAAAATTGGGAAGATTCGAAAAGAAGGCATTGACTGAGAGAAACAAACACATGAGGCACGGTATCTATAAATTACTGAAGGACAAAGAAGAGTCGCAAGCATTTCTGCACAATTTATTCACTGGAGACGAGAAATGAGTACTCTATTCAAACATAAGAAAATGAAAGCAACGTTTAGAGTAAGGACAAATGGCAAATTCAACCCTGAGAGCTGGATTACATCCGAAAAAAGTGTTACTTTGTGTTTGATGGGACGCAAAAGGGATTGTTCATTATAAAATATTGAAACAAGGCCAAATGTTTACATCCCAAGTGTACTGTGACCAATAGAAATGATGTTAAAAGATGTTAAATATGATCCTTAATAAATGTTAAAGAGTAGGAAAATTAATTAGGTCTTATTCGTATTTTAAGCCCCGCTCTTCTAAACTGAATGACGAAAATTCTTTACCAATAAAACATATATATATATACACCCGGGCCTCGTACAACACGGTTATATGGTTCCACCAAAACCTCGTGTAATATAAATTCCGTGTTATACAAGGTTTGAAGTTCATACAAAATTAGGGTTTGCGTTCCAAAAAAAATCGAAGATAGTTTATGAGTATGTACTTTATTTTTTTTAAATAAACAAATACATATACATTTACATATTATTGAAAAAAACTTTAATAATATAATGTAGTATTCATTCATCATCGCTATTATTTAGAATCCTATGTGTTTTGAAGTATTTTTCGAGAGATCGGTTTGTAAGTTTTCATCATCATCATCGGGACTCTTGTGGTTTTAGTCTTACAAAAAAAATCAGTAATACACGATTGTCTTAGCTTTTTAGCGTATAAATCATATTTCATTTGGTTCAAAATCTGTTGTAATTACCTCTTGAATTTCGAACTTCTTTCCATAATAGAATCCTTTTCAATAAAAAAAAGCCGTCATTTATGATTTTTAATGTGAAACACGTAGCCACGTCGCTGCAGCTGCTTTCGGAGTCATTAATTGTGGTAGGCTCATTCAAAATTTCGACTAATTCTTCTTCGTTCAACGAACGATCCTCCAATATTTCTTGGATGTCTTTGGAATATCAATATGGGTAAAACCTTCTCCACCAAATATACGCGACAAATGTTTATTGTCCTTTTGTTATTCATCTTCTATTCGTGGTAAAACATTTTCTTTGAAGACTACTTCTGGCCACAGCTTTTTCCAGCAAGAATTTAAAGTTGATTGCTTTATTTAGTTAGCGGATGCAGAAACCATATCGACACAATTTCGAATAGAATTTAGTATAACTTAAATTCTCATCTTGATCGATATCATCTAATATGTTGTTCAATTATTCGACGAATATAAAATACTTTATATTTTAAACTACTCCTTGGTCTAAGGGCTGTATTATAGACGTAGTGTTTGGCGATAAGCATAACATGTGACAATCGAGCGGATGTTCTGGTGCATTGTCAAGTATCAATAATATTTTAAAATCAGGATTCTTTTTCCTCATATAAATTTCTTGCATCAGGTATAAAACAATTGTAAAAACCAATCTTTAAAATAATACTGGTGATCCAAGCCCTTTTATTGGCTCTCCAATAAACAGGTAGATTCATTTTGTCATAACCCTTCAGTGCTCGGGGGTTTAAAGATTTATTAATAAATAACGGTTTCATTATGGAATCCCCAGAAGAATTAGAACATAATAGTAAAGATATTCTTTCTTTCGCTATTTTGAAACCCTTCGGATGTTTTTCGTTTTTTTTTTGATATGTTGGCTCGATGGGGCATGCTCCAACACAATTCCATTTCGTCCGCATTGAATACCTGGTCTGGTGTGTAGCCCTTATTTTTTTTTAAAATAATATCGGCGAATTGTGGAATAAATATTATAGCAGTTCTACATCAGCTGACGCAATTTCTCCTCGAGTTTTTATTTTATGTAGTGAAAATCGCTTCTTAAAATTTTCAAACCATCCTCTACTAGCAGAAAAATTGTGAGATAAGCTTTGATCTTCCGATGACGGTTGTTCAGTTCTTTTTAAATTATCAAAAATGTTTTGTGCCCTCTTTTGTATAATGCTTTTGTCCATAGGAATCTTTTTGTCATTGCAGTCCTTATGTCCATATCATAGGAGCTCTTTCATTTTTCTATTACTGAGCGTATGCGCAATCTTTGTACTGATAGACGATCTTAGAAGCTGTAGATCTAATCTTGTTTTCATTTTTTTGTATTGTCCTAATTGTTGCTTCATTTAAATTAAAAGTTTTAGCAATAGTTGTTGCTTTCTCTCCTCTTTTGAAACGATCTAGGATATTGATTTTTTTTTCAATAGAAATAAAGTTTCTCTTTTTTCTAATTTTATCCGTAACAGTCAACATTTTGGGGTTTAAAAATACGGATTATTAAGAAGCCTTTTCACTATTGAATGCCAAACTATGAAAAAATTTTAGGCTCATAAAATTGACAAGTTTCGATATGCTCAAAAGATTTGTCATGGCACATTCCATGGACGATACAAATCGAACATATTCGAATGGCTAATTTCATTTTTAAATCGTGTTATATAAAGCGTGTTGTATAAAAAATATGCCCCATTTATTCAACCGTGTTATACAAAACCGTGTTATACGAGGCCCGGGTGTATATGATTTTTTTTTAATAATATTTTCAATTTCCCATTTTTTATTAGGTAGGAAAAACATTTTCTTTTTAATCATTTAGTTATGTAAATATATATCAATTACACTGCACTGCCTGCGTCTATGCTAGACACAGGCACTTGCCTGCGGGCCCAAACATGCACACACAGTGGGGGATCAAATTTGCATAATTGCACATCTCGATGCCATCAGGAAGATAAGTCAGCGTCATGCGGATGCGAATGTCATGCCATAAATTTTGCACGAGTCATACACGACAGTACTGAACTGCATATTGATGGTGCATAGCCGTGTTCGATCTTACATGCAAATTCAATTGTCAAGCGTTCACACAACGAGAAGAAACCGCAATGCCCCGGGAAATTGAAAAGTGGTACAATGACACCACCTGTAGGCGCCCATCCACCCCGACAATATTTTCATAGCCCTCCCTCACCCTATCTGGCATTCCGCAAGTCAATATCAATTATTGTTAAACTTTTTTCATCTGGCAGATATTCGCGTAATAAATAACAAATTAAATTAAAATATTTCGGCAGTCGGATGAGCAAGACGAGAAGGTGGAATGAGGGGTGGGGGGGGGGGCAATTCGGAGCCTCCGAAACCTTTTGTCATTCAGTTAGATACAAGTTCAAATTTAATTTCGGCAAAGAACCCCCCTGGCCAAGGATAGCACGGATCGAAAACTTTTTCCATTAACCGCGACCTTCCCCCCCTCACACAGAAACATCGGTCCCCCCTAGTAATGAAATAAAACAAATTGAACACCTTTCAGTGCTAACCCTCCCCCCATTTTCCTTCTTTCATACAATATCCCTGTAAAATATGAAATATCGTCAAGGTGCGTACAACATGGACCGTTTGATAAAGATAAATGCTTCAAGTTTTCTCAGTGACTGTTGCTTATGTCGCTTGAATATCCCCTCCACCCACCCATCCAATACCTCTCCTTAAGTTTCTACCCCCTCCCCGTGATATATGGCCCTTATCCAGCCGAAATCTCATTAATGGAAAATTAATTATCTGCTATCGAAAATTTAACGCAAAGGGCTCCAGACTATATGTCTATATATATTGCTGAAAATTCTAATCGAAATTCAATAGGATACCCCCCATGATTGTGGATACGTCATAAGAAAACATCCTGATGATCTCACCGTGCAAGGAATACAAAAAGTATTTTTTAACGAAATAACATCTTAATCCGCGCCGATTAAACGCTATCGTCCAAACAAAAATAGCGGGGGACGAATAAAATTAAACAGTACAATACCGACCGTTGATACAAATTTTCCGGGTGTAATAAATAGACTGGGAGGCTGCGCCCTCCCAGACGATACGGGTCGCTTTTTTTTTCGCCTCCATTCCGTCGGGCCGACGTCAATCGTTTGTTTGTGTATTATTATCGTAATGTATATACACACCGGCGGAAGTCCAAAAAGGAACAGGCCGGAAGTGGAAGAACCAACAGAAGTAAAATAAATATAAACCAATGGCCGGAAACGGGAAGGAGTAAAAACTTTGCGCACACACATAAACACGGGCGGCCCTGTAATTAAGGATCTGCACCAAGTGTTTGTTCCCATCGATTACACACGGTTCTGTTTGGTCGTGGAATTAGATAATTAAAGACAATCTCGACGGGGCGGCGGGGTAGGGGAGGGGTGGTGGTTGAAGGAGCGAGATGAGATTTTTTGCGAGCCGGAAAAACGGATAATTCCGTAATGAATCTAATCAAGTTACAGTGTTTTTTCATCGATTATCTCGCATCTAAATAGAAAAGCGCAATGGTTTCAATAAATTATTATGATTTATAAATTATTTAACCCTGTAATACGATACAACGTATTGTAATAATTTGACGAAAACTACCGAATATGATCGCTGATCCAATTGAAGGATTATAAAAAGTTTGTGTTCAAAGAAAAACTTGCGTAAAGCTGTGTAAAATAATATATAAAATTGTATTATTGTAATATCTCCCTATCTTCATCAATCAAAATATTATAAAACGAATGTTAAATGTAACAACCTTTAAAAATTGAGATGATCCCTATTTTATGGTTGGATTACCTAAGCCAGGGATTCGCATTTTTTTTCAACTTTGACCCCTTTTAAAAGAATAATTTTATTCGCAGACCCCTTATATTTTTTTCTATATTATGTATTTATTGTAATTAATGTGATGCTTGATATATTGGTACAAAAAACATTAACAACATATGTAGTTTTTTTTAAATTTTGGTCATATGGATAAATATTGGAAAAACTCCAAAATTTGGAAAAACCACTTGGTTAAAATATAATTTTATCTCCTAAATTATTTTTCAAATCAATCAATATACAATTGTGTAGCTTTATAATGGATTAATAACAAACTAGACTATAAAAATAACAATAGACTGGAACACTATTATATACCCCTTTAAAGCGTCCATCAACCCTCAATGGCTCAACCTCAATTTTTTTTGTTTATTATTTATCAATAATTATTTATTTATATACGATTCACTCATATAAAGATTCTAAAAATGCAAGGGAAGTGAGTCTCTCACGCTTTATATTCCCCCCAGAGTGTCAAACCATGACACTGGTCTATTTTAAAATTATTTCAGTTGGATTAAAATTTATACTATTAGTTTTATAATATTAACATAATTAATTATAATGCGCCAAACTACCTACATAAATATTTTTTGACAATTGCAAATTGCACCCCGAAAACAAATGCCCATATTTTTTAAAACTTATAAATTAGGGTTGAATGTTTAAATAAATATTAATAATAATGAGTTGATGTTTTAATGAAGAAAGATAGTTTGACCTTTCAAAACAATATTAGAGATATTTTCATCGGACGACGCGTTTGTTTTTGAGACGCCGTAACGAATAGATTAAGGCTCTTAATATACCTCATAGCATTTTCTTTTCATTGAACTATTTAGAGAGTTATTCGTCAGACAAGTTTTCATAAATATGACTGTCCACTATATCATCGATTTCCAACTTCATGTCGTCGGAATTTATTAAAAATATAAATATATTACGGAAGAGTAAAAGCTGATATTTAAAAAACTAAAATTTGTATTTATTTATCAGACTTCGATGGATGAATAACATTTATCCATATAAAGATTCGATAGAGATTTTAAAGATGCAAGAAAAATGCGTCTCTCAAACTAATATTCCCTCCAGTGTCAAACCACGACACTGGTAAATTTGAATATTATTTCAGTTAGATTAAAATATACATTATTTTTTCAACGAAGGATATATGGCATTCAATTATTTAATCCAAATTACTTACATAAATATGTTTATAAAACACACAACTTACATTATCAAATAAATATGTTACCTACAAGCTAGGTGAGTTATCCAAAATTTATCCAAAAGATTTTTTTAATCATGTAATATTCTATTTTTAAAACAAAACAGTTTTAAATATATTATTTCAAAATTGTTGTCGTCATCCAATGTACGGCAATATAGTTCATACCTTTTAAAGATCTTGGCTAAAAAACAGGGCTGATCAACGATCACGAGATGCATATCTGCATAATAATATCGTCAACCGATCCTTTGTTATCCTGAGACCACTAGCAGTTTTTTCAAGCTTGAATAAAAATGTTCTGCTAGGCTTTTTCTTTCAGTATAATTCAGTTTCATCACCATTAAACATTTATTTAAACCCTTCTAGTAATTCTTTCCTAGCGCAAAAATTGAGTTTTCTTCCTGGCGTACTTTTTTATGTCTATTTTTATATTATTGTTACCCATTTATTTTTTGGCATCCAGATTTATTTAGATGAACATTTATTTTTTAATGAAATAAATTAAAAATCTAAAATAAAGTATCGAACGGTCACTTATTGACATCTTAAGAGAGAAGAAAATGCGGAAAATTCATGTCTCATCTCATTTGATCTTATGCCCTTGATATCGTTGCGTAGGGTACCCTGCGCCCTGTTAAACGCCGTTCGCCGTTGTTTGCAAATCTCTTATTATTTGTTTGGCGTCATGTGCAAACACCGAATACTCACGCCGGAGCCACGATCATATTGAAATAAAACGCAATGGCCCGTAAGCCCTAGCCAGAGACACACAGAGAAAGAGGGACGCACAGAGAATTGCGCCTCCATTAGCGCGAGTAATCCCCGTTGACAGTGGCGCTATTTATAATACATTATTTTATGCTTATTAATCGATCGCTTTGTTCTCCACTGTATTGAGACTTAATGTTTAATTAAGGATCGTATTTGTAAAGGTTATGGGTTGTCTTGCAAAACGGAGAGTCGATCGACGGGGGATGGGGATAGGTGGGGAGTGGCTGTATAGCAAATTGATGGTTATTGCTGAATCCTGTCGTTTTTTACGTTGCCGTTCCAAGAATTCGATTGTTCAACTTCAGGGGTAATTAACTACGAAATCGAAAAGGCCCTAAGCGCGGAGGCAGGGGCGTCGGGTGTGGCGGGGTTAAGTAGGCGCCGGGAGGCGCCGCAGGGCCCACTGTGCCGCCCTCATTACACAGGGCAAATTTCATTACGGCGCTCCTGAAGATACTTCTTAATTGGTAACTAACAAACAGTGGTTCAATCTCACCTGCTCTTGATCCCCCGGATGCCGTCAGGGAGGATAAGAGCTACGCGCCCAAAATGTCGCTCGTTGAAGAGCATCCGAACAATACGCCTAGTTTAGTGCCACTCTAATTATATTATAATTTACTTAGCAGACGTGATGTTAGGCCGATTCTAATAAAACCATCAATCAAAGATGTTTTCTTCTAATCAACTTTGATATTTAATTTTATTAAATAATATGTGAAGAGACGGTTAAGAAAACATGTCTGTAAGTTTTTTTTGCTTAGAACTATAGTATAGAACAGGGGTGAGCAACCCAAGGCACGCGGGCCGCATGCGGCCCGCCACACTTTCTCGTGCGGCCCTTCAAAGATTTTACATTTTGACTTAAAACGTGTCGTCTATATCTGCAAATATATACCAATTAATGGCAACGAAGCAATGCCAAATTTGTCATTAACCTAGCCGTGCCGATGGGGTATATTTGGGACTTCTAGTTTTTGATTTTTCTTGAATAATTCTTTTAATATGAACCATCCGTATAACAAACTATTTGTATTTGTTAAAAAAATGTCTAAAAAATAAATATTATAAATAATCATTGACTTTATTGTCCGCAGTTGCGAAAAAAACTAAAAACAACAATATACGTTTCTGTAGCCACGGGCGCGTTGTTTTTTCTCGCTCGCATCCGTAACGATGTGACAAGTGCGAGTGAAACGTATACTAGTGACACGTGCCACGAAAATTTGGCGGTCGGTCTTTCGGTATCGTGTCCTCAGTGTACGACGCGACATCTTCGGGTGCACGTGTCATTTACGCGTCATTTTGAATAGTTAAATATTATAGATAATCATTGTCGTTTATTTTCTGCAATTGCGAAAAAATAAATAAAAACAATAAGCGTACGGTACGATGTGCTGAGTACGAGTGAAACGTGCGAGTGACTCGTGCTGCGAGAGCTCAGTCTGCGGCGAGACATCGGCGAGAGCGTCGACATTTACGCATAATTTTGATTAGTTATAAAAAATAAATTATGAAGCAAATTTATCATAAATATCAATTTATATTCTCAGAATAGTCAATTTTTATCAGAAAATTTGTTAAGAATCTGCAAAAATCATAATAAAAAAAATCTAACAGGGGGGAAAAAATTATCCTGTGTTATGACTTGTAGGTAACATGCATATTATTTTGATAATACAAGTTAGCCGTGACTGAGCTAGGTTAGTAGTCGGATAGGTGTCATGAGGTAACATGAATTCAGAGAATTCTTTATAATACTGAGCAGGGAGTATGTAAAAAAAAAAAACCCGCTACCTCCGCGTGTTTTATTGTATTAGTAATGAGTTAACCATAAGTAATGTAATTTTTTTTAATGAAATTCAATACAATTTTTCTTATACTTTATTTAACTTTTCTTATACAAAATAATTCCCCATATTTATCTTTGACCTTCTGCCACCTTTCTTTCAAATCATCCATGCCCTTCTTGTAAAACTCTGCGGGTTTTGACTGAAAATAGTCTGAAAGGAATGTATTCACCTCTTGAATTGAATTTTGATCTCTTAGAAAATGTTCCATAGAACGAAATAAGTAAAAATCAGATGATACGAGATCCGGCGAGTATGGAGGATGTAACAGGGTGACCCAAGATCCTGAAATTTTTCACACGTCAATTTCGCAACATGAGGTCACGCGTCAATGCGTGTGAGACCGAAACCTTCTTTTTGAATCTTTCCCAACCTCTTTAAGATCCTCCGAGTACTGGACCAGAATGTACTGACCCTTTCCGATAATTGTTCAATGGCCGGCATTAGGTAGTCTTCGATTGCAGAATTCACGGCTGCTTCATCCGCCAGGACGGGTCGTCTACTTCGTGGCTCGTTTTCCGAACATAAATCACCAGATTAAAATTTTTTGAACCATCGTTGGCATTTCCTGACATTGAATATGGCACCTTACATATCTTGCGAATATCCTTCGTAGCCTCTGTCGCTTTTTTTTCAAATGATATTGAAAATGTATACAACTCCGCAGATGTTGTTCCGACGGACACGTCTCTCCATTGTCGTCAGAAAAATAAAGAAACCGTTGTTTTTTGTCTAAAGGCCACGAGCAGGTAGCTGCTACACAAGAGAAATATATTATAACATGTCTTTACTGCCTAACAGACTGAAGGAGACTATTTTAAAGATGGCGCATCAAAAAAACGACCTTACTTATAGGTTATAGTCATACATATATTTTTTAATACTATTTTCTTAAGAAAAATGTAGAAAATACATTTCTAAATATACTCCTGCAGTTTCATATTACATGTGACAATAAAATAGCCGTACTGTGTCTAGTAATATTATTTTAAACGCAAAAATATATTTCATCATGTGACACAACGTGCTATATCAAATTTATTATTTATTTAACTTGTTAAAAATATATTACAGTTTATACTGTTTAGCCGAATGCGCACGTGGTATCGTCGATATCTCATCCAGATACCGAGATAAATAAAAGCGAACGGAATGGCGAAGGGATCGAAGGGAAAAAATTGCGTTTTTTTTTTAACCCATAAACGAATCATTGTAACGTCGTGTTTATTTATCAATACTTACGCCCTCGCCAGAATATGAAGTTATCGTTTGTACACACGGGATCAATTCTCAAAAAGAAAAAAGTAAACAGCCTTAAGCGGTGAAAAATAAATTTTCCATAACACGTGGAGATAAATTTTTCGCGAGCAAGTTTTTCGCGGGGTTTAAGGTTTCACATTCGCAGACGGTACGAAACGTTTTTAGCGCGAGCCGCGCGTAAATAATATATGTAATAATATATATATATATATATAAAAAAAAGAAAAAAGCTGTGAGATGCGTAAAAAACGTATTATTATTTTAAGAATGTGAAAAGTAGCGTAGCGCATAATTCCGGTATTTTTACGCTTTTCCGATCTTGACCCGGTTTAACCCCCACCCCCTCCTCGTACGACTTTGATGAGACAATCGAGAATCATGACACACCGTCCACTCACCACCGCATTCAATATAAGCGGTTTTAATCACGTCTAGACGTGTTTATATGGCAAACACTCCGGTTTTATGGCGCACTAATAACCGGCAGGCTTGCACTTAATTTACCGGATAGATATTCACAACAACATCATGACCGGGACTTAAGAGATTTGTTCGACGGATGTAAATAAATCGCTACGAGGGACACTCTAGAATTATAATTAATCAATAACTTGAATTGTAACAAGACACACAATAAAGCAACCCAGCTGGAAAGGCTGTAACAAAAACGTCGACCCTTTTTAGAAATTTCACACTAAGTTCTGTAAAATGCGACAGTCTTATTATTAAAAATAAAATTACTGCTTTGTATTGAATGATAATTTAAAGGTCACAAACCCGAATACATATCAGGTCGTTCCTCATTTGTGTGTGTTTTTTAGGACATATTTCTGCAATGGATAGGGATGCAGTTTAATTAAAAAAAAGTCAAGTGGGGTTAAAAAAATGTCGTACTAGAAGATCTAACAAGGGCTGGTAGGTCTGAAGTAAAATGACGATATTAAGGTAGATGTCGAAACAGATCTGAAATTAATAGTACGGAATACACAGGCATTTAAAAGAATTAAGAAAGGTATCAACTTGTGGGAGTACTTGCTTTAATTTTGAGTTTAGATTTTCGTATGCTATCCATATTTGATTTATGGACTCTTAAATAATTCCCCTAAGGATCCTTTGCATTTCTACATCTTGTATCGTAGTAAATGACGGTAGAGTCTGGCATAATTTTCTAATATTTATAAAATAATAGAGATCCAATAGAGATAAATTAGTTCCCCCTCCTCTCCAGACCTAGAAGGTTATCTGATCTATTACCCATATCCGATTGCTTCAGTTTTTAATGCATCTGTCTGCTGTTCTGCATAATATTAAGTTCAAGCTTCTTAAATAAAATTATATATTACATATTTCTTATACTTCTCCCGCTTTTTTTCATATACCTTGTCTTCTTTCGGACGTAGGTGAACTACTGGTTCTTGCTTTTTTGCTATAAATTTGTACATTCTTCCAACTCAGTCCACGATAGCTTTATTCTTTCCAATCACCGTTTACCTTCTACTTTTTCCTCTATATAGTGTTGTATATGTTTCTTAAATTAAACATATGTTTTAGCTACTTCTCTAGCGTGGTTGGGTGCTAATCGATTTTCAACTACTACTCCAAGAACAGGATTACAGCCTAAGAGTATAATGCTTATCATTTGATGGTATATAAAGGGCGTGTTTCATTATGAAGTGTTGGATTATAGGCGGATAATTACGATTGTGTTTAGCTAGATCGTCAGAATGAGGCTATTATACAAATCAATGGATTTTTTTGGGAACATCTTCCTCTCTTACCATATTCTCTGGTCTAATCTTTTTTGATTCTGGCAATATTTTTTAAGCAAAAAACAATATAAAACCAAAATGAATATCAAAAACGAGCTTGATTTATTTATTTCTTCAGAAAGTAAATTATTTTTTTAATTAGATATCAAAGAACTAATAAATAGATAAAAAAAAGGAGAATATATAATTCATTACAAATATAAACGCATTTCATTTTATGATTTCTTCAACTCGAATAGTTAAAAACCCAAAAACTTAAAAACGATCTAATTTTCCGTCATTTAATTGACCTAACTGTGTTTCAGATAGTTTTACTTTAAAATAAATAATTATTATTTTATTATAAACAGCATCTTAGGACAGATAATCCGTAGACCACAGTATCGCCTTCTGCAGACCATCGTGGAGAGAAATGTGGAAAGAAAAAAACGATGGTTGTCGTGGTTTCGCAATATTCATATTTTATTATATAATTATTATTCATGAATTATTTCAGGTCGGCAAAAATCGAAAATGTATTGAGTGAAAATACGAACAAGTAGCAGAAACAAAAAGAAGTTTTTTTTTTCAACCCCTATTGTAGATAAAATACGTTTTATTTTAACAATTGTATTAGTGATACAATTTTCTTGTTTCTTATTATTTTAGAGAATTATAAGGGATTAATCAGAAACAGATTTAACCTCAATTAAATATTGTTGTGATATAAAATTGTAATATTTATCTTGTAAAAAATATCAGATTCTTATCCTGCAACATGGACTTATTTTCTTCCTTTAAAACTATTCGGAACGAACTAATTGGAACGAAATTTTTCACCATTTATTGCATTTCGTATATTTAAAAAAAAGATAAAAAAATCTCTTAGAGCATTCTCTGGAGAGCAATTAGTGATAGAACTGATCTTGAAAGCTTTCGATTTTTTTTTCAGGGTTACTTAATCGCATTACGCTGACATATTAATTGTTAGAATGTCAAAAATATTAGACGTATGACATTTTACTGTATATATTTAAATTTTAAAGTTAATATAAAAGTTTTCATTTTATTCCTATACAATAAATTTCTAGTATTTTATGTAACAAATTAATTAAAACTTTAATACACCGAAATCTATTAAATAATACAAGTTCAAACTACGAAGATCAACAACGACTCGGAAAGCTTGGTAATATTTTCAGACGTAGTTTGCTTTGAATGAAATTGTGGAGTCACATTTTCCTTGTTGTGGTGTACAACAAGCTCATGAAAAATTTTTCCTTAGTAATCATTTATATTTTTGCAGCCATATATTTTTTTCAGCATCATTAAAATTAAGGTAATATCATATATTCATTCAATTAAATTTTCGATCAAATAACGCACAGATCCTTGATCATATTTCAGTGATTTCTCCTGAAATTAACTACACTTATCATTTTCGTTATTCCAATAAATATATTTTTATCGTATTTTCGTCACAATATTTTCCGTCCGCGATCCCTACGTGTCAAAGCTCACTGATTGAATAAACATATATTTTTTTGCAAACGTTTCAGATTTTTCACCGACCTCATCAATAAACAAAGGAGCCCGATGATTGAATATTTTCCCGCACGAATCTACATATCGCGATCGGCACAATGAGATGTAGGTCTAACCCGAGTGTGTCAATAGGGCTAACCTCCTTCCGCCCACCGAAACCCCACCTCACCCTTCATAGGGTTATCGATTATTCAATCGCCACTTTTTGCACAGATACGTTTCGGCTTAATCAGTTGTAAAGGGACCCTCTGGAGTTTATCGCTTCGGGTATATCGAGTGGTGAGCCACCTGGGGTCCCGAAACTGGGACCCTACGGGATAAACACTCACCTGTTTATTCAGAGGATACGGAGGCAAGTGCGACGCCTTGACGACCGCGTAAGAAATTGAAAAATATATATATATATATATATACGTATTTAACACTATAATATATTTATTTAATAGGTTATCCACTAGAAAGCGACCTGTTGCTGCTTATGCATGTATGTATGTACATAGGCGTATCAAAGGGAAGAGGAGAGAGAGAGGGAGTCGTAATAGCGAATCCTTTCAAGGTAACTAACCGGAAGTGTTGAAAAGCCCACACACGTTCGAGTTTTATTCGGGAGAAAATATTAAGGTCGGACACTTTCCATTCAGAGCGGGACAAGAGTCGGATAGGGCAGGAGTGTGGGGCCGAACTTAACCCTCTGACTGCCGCGTGAGAGTTCAGTGGCCGCTGTATGACTTAATTGCCCGTCGTTGATCACACACAGAGGACGGTGAAAGGGTGTAATTCGAAGGGTCTGAACGATCGCTATTTTTTCCCTCGCAAGCTTTCATCAGATCCTCTCAAATTAGAAAAAGAAAAAAATAGAGGGCCCCGAATAAAAAGACAGGGGTGGGCTATAATAGAAGCGGAGATTTTCCAAGGAAAATTGGTTTTCCGGGCAAATCATATTTTTTTTTTATTTTTGATGGCTACAAATTATTCCACGAATATTAAAAAATATATAGCAAAACCACTGCAATTAAAAATGGCAATTAAAATAAGCAGACGTTAAAAATCAAATATATTTTTTTCCATCGTTATGCTCGACAGATTTTTTTTTTAATAAATACACTCCTGATTATCCAGGCTTATAGAGAGGAGGAACCGCACGGATAATCAGAACTATTCATTTTTATTTTTTTTAATATATAAGTAAGTAGACATTTCTAGAGCAGACTTTTATTTAAACATGGTTAACATTTACCTTAAAAAATCTGTGATTTAATATTTGCTTACAAAAATCTAAGCGACTTTCTTATGGTAATACTAAGAGTTTAAATTTGCGACAGTTTTCTGTATTTTTATCTAGATGTTGGCTATTCTTTTCCAAGGTTTTTAAACAATTTTGGGATTTCATAAGTGATAATATAGAAAACAAGCCTGTTTTTTTGACGCAAAATGGAAAAATTATCTTTTATGCTAAATAATTTTAATTTAAACCACAAATAAATATATAAAATCATTACGAACATCTTAGACTGATTTAAAGCATTCAAATATAAGTTATTTCTATCGAAAAAGTTATTACAATATTAATAAATAAAGTTTAATTAAAAAATGTAAGTCTAAGAAATGAACTAAAAACGATTTACAAATTTTATTACAGCGTAACAAATTGTCCTCATTTTTTTTGATTTATTTAATATATATAAAATCAGAGCCTAATGGTGATAATTCATATACACTATATTTCGGATTTAAAGTCGAAAATTTGCTTAAATAATTGCTTCCCTATTAAAAATACTTATCAATGTGGCAGTTATTTTAACTATGAAAAGAAATAAGTCTCCTGTCGGATCCATAATTATTTAAGTGTTCGCAAATGCCAAAAATGCTTTATGAAATATCGATTGATTTAAAAAATAACCCTAAAGGTGGAAAACCTCGTAAATTAGACGATACTTAGTGCTGAAATCAAAAGGAATCCAACTTTATTTTAACAAGAAAATTGCAAAAAACCTCGGATACCTAACGTTGAGTGATTAAAGAATGTTAAAAAAATCAGCAAGGGGTAAAGGTAGGAGAAATTGATGCCGCATTGATATAAAAGAAAATCAGGCGATTAAATAAATGCATGTGAAAATCTTTTGAAAATCGAATCTAATTATCGTTTTTCTTAAAACGTTTTTAAAAAAGTCAATGGCTATCAAAGAGTCAGATAGCAATACCAACGCCTAAGTCCAGCCTCACAAAAAAAATATATTTTGTCTGTATGGTGGAACTGCAGTGGAATAATTCATTTCAAAGTTCTGAAACCTGGCCAAATAATAAATGTAAAACTTTATTGAAAACAACTGGACCGTTTAGTGACGGAAATTAAAAAAAAATCCTCCCTCGAGCATTAAAGACTTTTTGATAGATATTTTTATGTAGTATGAAAATGCTCGGCATCATACGGCAAAAGAGAAAAATTAACCGACCTCAGATAGGGTCAGTTCTTCAC
The DNA here is from genome assembly GCA_022495035.1 of Philopotamus ludificatus. NCBI lineage: Eukaryota > Metazoa > Arthropoda > Insecta > Trichoptera > Philopotamidae > Philopotamus > Philopotamus ludificatus. The sequence goes on along the minus strand of JAGXCT010036432.1, from coordinate 34,543 downwards.
CATCTATAGTTTTATGATATCGCATAGTCTGACTATCATCTTTTCAAGCCCGTGCAACATTAATTTTTATTATTTTCAAGTGTTTTTAATTTTCCTTGGAGTTCTTTAATTCTTTTTAAAACTTACAGATTTTCAATCTATCTAATTGTAAAGGATGTGGAAGGATTCGTGACTCAGACCATGGCGAGCCTTTACTCTTGCCGGTGGACGAAATGCAAACACAGTTTGTATAGTTGAACACATCGACACATTTAAATAAATAGAAAGAATTGTTACGCGGCAGCTGTTAGGTTATGAAGTAAGCACGTGATCAAGCGACGTCCTGGGTGTTGCGCTCTGTCGCGAACTCTGACAGTGTAGTGACATCACTCGTGGCGGTCCAGTGTCCAGAGTATCGGCACCCGAGAGTTACCCTTCATGATGATCCTCGACGAGGGACCGGCTGGGAGCTCGACGCTAGCATACCAGGCTGCGATCTCAAGTCAGGGATGTTGAGGCGGAGTCTTGGCTGATCTGGTTGGCTGCGCTGATTATAAGATCGGTGTCGGAATAAATGGCCATACAGGGGACGGGGAGGTCGCCAGAATCGTCATGCGAAGTAACGCAGGAGCGTGTTCACGCTGCAACTGCGGGCGGAGGTCTGCGCGGAGGAAGCGTGGTAGATTTCCGGAGACGCCGCGTATTGTTTCCAAGGCACAACACGACGTTGGTCCAAACACGTGGAATAACCACCACATAATAATTGCTTAATTTGTATGCGCTTGCATTATTCAAGTGTCCGTGAAAGTGTTAATGTGCGCTCCATGGACCAGGAAAGAAAGTAATCAGAATGAGCAAGGTCTGGGAAATATGAGTGTGGTAAAATCTTTTAGTTTAAATTATTATTGCTTCGTGAAGGTTTCCATTTTCGTAATAAAGAATTATTCGTAATTATTCCTCTTACTTCCCACCAAATGCACAAAATAATTCTTCGAAGTTTTAAACCAAGCGAAGTTTCAAACCAACTATCCATTTCTCATCTCCAGTTACAAAAATAATCAAATTCTTTTAATCAAAGTCCTAAAATCAAAGAATTGCGCACGTTTCTCTTTATTAACTATATTACTGTACAGAGGATCTTGAAGTGTCGAGGCTCTGGAATAATTCTTCTATGCTTAATCACGGATGCGACTCGACCAGGGATCTTAATATGTCATCATCAAATTTAGAAGGTCGTCCAGATTCAAAAGCATCTTTTAGATTTCTATTTTACGATTTAAAACGTTCACACTAAATTTACTTAATTTAAATCTATTTAATAGCTATAGTGACTCATTATTACTTATAAATAAAGCTAAACAATAGTTCTATGCAAAAACAATCCTAGACATGTTTTTTTATCGGTGTCTGGACACAAACTGAACTCTATTTTTTTTATAAAAAACACATTTTAAATCTTTTATTAATATAGATAAAAAAAACCTTAAAAAATTAAAATAAATTTTGATTATCATATAAACCTGTCAGACTATAAATTTGATCGAGTTTCAATTGATTCATAGTAAATATTCCTGAAGTTAGATTCGGAATTTATCGGCGGCTTCAACATTCTCACTGAGACGTTCTCCTTGCTTTGTAATTTCCCGAATACCCATCTGGTTAGCCATCCAGATGAAGCGTTGAAGTTTCCGTTTGACCCCAATGCATCATAAACTATTTAGTAATATTATTATGTTTTATTATATATATTTTTATGTTTAGACTGACATGCTTTAGTATCGCAATCTGTTGTAAATAAATTAGTCTTTCATATTTAATTATATCGGATATTCTTCGGAAAACTGCGAATTTGATTTCATTTTTTATAAATACTAATATTTTTAAATATTATTTGAACTCATACACGGATAATCTTCAGACTGATACTATTGTATTATAAATAAATATATATTTTATATTAACCCTTTTCACTCTAAAGGCCAAGAAAATTGTTGGCCAAGTGAGTTTGGTAGGCAGCTCTGAAGGCCAGCAGTTTTGCCCTCGAGACGTAATAAGTTTATGCACAGATTTCAATAGGACGCAGCTAAATTTTACGAAATATTATTCCTTTTAATTATCGAGAAGGGTTGTAAAATATGGAGTAACTCAACATTTTTTATTTAAATTTATAGTTACGCGTAATTAATTCTTAGATATATGTTTGCATTTATCGATATTATTCATATACCAATATTTTTGGAGCAGTCAGTCGGTGTCTTCATATAGGAAAGTTGTCTGAAGCTGTGAACTGTGACCCTATTTTTGTACTGTGGAACTATTATTTTTTAACTCCATTACATACATAATTATTTGATAAAAATAGTGAAGCAGTAAAATCAGTGAAATAGTGTTTATAATTAAATAATAAACTATGGAAAATAATAAAGATAATAAAACTTCTGTTTTCAAATTCAATGATACCTTTGACAATGATTGTTTCGATATTAGTGATGATGTCCCTTTTACGTTTGATAATGTTAATTATAATAGGGATGATTGTGTAAGTTAACAAATGATTATTAATAGCAGATTCATTCGGAATTACCAAAAAAATATGGAAATAGTGATGATATAGACCAGAGGTTGCCAATCTTTTTCGGTTTACGGCTCTATTAAAACATCAGATTTTTCCACGGCTCCCATAATACATCTTTTATTTTCTGTAATTGCGAAAAAAAAATAAAAACAACAGTATTTGCTTCTGTTGCCACGCGAGCGATGTTTTTTCTTGCTCGCATCCGGTACAAAGTGCGAGCGAGACGTACTGCGAGAGCTCAGTCGGCTGTAAACTTTAAATGTTTGGGGTCCAGGGGGTCTCTTCAATAGTTTTCGAGCCACCGTGACGGAAGGATTAATTAGTCTGGTTTTTATTATAGTTCTTCTAATATTATTTAACGCCGAGAATAAGATGTCAATAAGTAATTACAGGAAATAAAAGCATCGCTAAATTTCAGGAAGCTAAAAAAAATATTATTCATTATTTTCCCAACGATTTTCTTCCTTTGTAATTTTAAAATTAGATCAATTCATATCAATAGAGGGATGTGTAAAAAAGCATTATTGTGTTGTCCCACTTATGATCATTATAAAAAAAATGCTAGATCTTTATCCTCGTAACTCAGAGGTTCCCAATCTTTTTCGGTTTATGGCTCCCTTAATACATCAGATTTTTTTCAAAATTTTTGACCTTCTTGAGAAAAGGGAGCGCAAAAATTTCGCGGCGCCCTTATGATGACACCGCGGCTCACACTTTAGGAAACCCTGATATAGACAATGGCGAGTGAGATCATCCCTCACAAACGAAAAAAATGTGCATACTCTAGCGATGAGACAGACGATGAAGATAATTCAACATTCATTAATCCCACGTCATCAAGAACTTCGAATTTGTAAAAAAAATTGTACCCTTTGTCTAATAATTTTTCACAAAAAATAATTAATTTTACTATCAGTGATAGAATAATAGGGCCAAATATTTTAACCAACTGTTTGGAACCTATTGATTATTAGAACCTATGAAAAATAAGCTAGTAAGAAACGAAAAACCACTGACTCATGTGCAATTTGTAGATAGGCTTGTTATTTAACTGGTTGGAAATCACAGCGAAATATTAATAAAAAAAAGAGATAGACATTCAGTGGATTCAGAGCAGCGATTAAATCACGTCAATTTACATCTAATAGCGATTTATAAACAATAGAAGTACAGGGATTGCATTTTTTGCTGTTCTAATCGAAAATAAAAGCGAATATTTCTTATTATATACATAATTTATATCATAATAAAAAATATTAATATAAAATTCATATATATTTGAGTGAGCACGTGTCAATCTACATAAGTTTTTTATTTTTTACAATATTATAGATGTTTTTAATTCACTTCTCCGAAGTGCTAATATATTTTTTACAAATTCGTATTTTTTTTAATCCAGAGTAGCTGATTAGTTTTGAAGAAAAATATCCACGGTGGAAAATGTTAAATAAATGCTCCATTCTTATACATCATGCTATAATTTTCAAGAAATTCAATCACCAAATTAACCGCTGATTGAATTCCGCATTTTTTTTTATATCACCAATTTAATTCCGAAATGATGAATTTTATAAGCCGTTCCAGTATCGAGGTGCCATCCGGCGTCGATGAGTGGTTTTAGCCTGATGAAGTCGTAAAAGATTGAGAAGCCCTAATCTCATCATTGTCTACTTTTCACAACTGCCTTTGAAAGCAAACGGAAGCGAATTGGGGTGAACGGGGGGGGGGTTAATTTTGCAAAACGGAAACCGTAATACGTGCCCGCCATTTTACGATTTAACGGTTACGGTGCAAAATTTTACGGCGGCAAATTTAATATATATATATATATATATTAAATTATTGTAAATATAAATTAAATTACTCACATATACTGTTGTTTCCGGGATTTATGTCGGGGACGTCCAGAGTCGCCAGGTTGAGTGCGGGCAGGATCAACAGGACCACGGCCAGATGCACGAATACCATTTTGGCACACATTTTTATTTATTTTCTTTTATTTAAATGTACATATTATGATATTTATTAATTATTATGAAGAGTGTTGGTTAAAAAATAAAAATAATATACGATTATACGTTCACATCGCGTTTATCGAATTGCACTGTCCACACGTGAAAGCTCGGAAAAAATGACGAATCAGGGTTTTCCATCTGAAAATAAAAAAAAATTAACATAAATACTTTATTATATATACAAGAATAAATTCATTATTAGTTTGTACAAATTTTTATAATAGGTTTATTAAGTTTTTCAGATTTATTTTGCACGGTATAATTTATACATTATTTAAGTAAAAAATAATAAATACAAGATTGCATATAAAAATATTTGTGAAACATTTTGAGAATGTTTAACTATTCGCTAATACCAAGAGTGGTTTAAACAATTTAAAAGATGTGATTTGTATCTAAAAAAAATCCTAGAACTGCAAGTGGATGATGACGTTTTGCATACAGAAACTACGACAATTATCAGACAAGTTTGAATACTTGTAATATAATATTCTAAAGCAATATTTAGACGGATATATGAAATATAATCGAGCATCTTAGACTTCTTTAGTTACTCATTTATTTAGCATTTTTTTAAAACTTTTATCTCTTAATAAAAAAATAATAGGCATCAAAGAATATTTTGCATCCCAATTTACTAACTTTTATTCTTCCGGCATACTCAGCCTAATATTAATATAATATATTGAATCAATAATATAATAAATAATTATTTTATGATATCCTAATATTTAAACTTATATTATTATAATTCAATTATTATCTGTTTCTAAAAATCTAAATATTTGATAAGGATATTTCGATGATTACTTTCTTGGCGCCTTATTTTAAATGGCACAGGTTAAATTTCGAATAAAATAATAATACTTATTTTTTTATAAATACTACATAGTTTTATCAATAACATGTGAAAATTATTTTAATTTTATCATATATTTTTAAATAAGAATAAAATCATTAGTAAAAAAGCTGTGTCTGACCTCGAATGCAACTAAGAGCAATTCTTAAATCTCTTAGAGTAAGTATGTATTTTTAATATGTACTATTCATGTCTAAATATTAAAAAAATAAGTCGCCTTATGATGTTGTGTTAGTTTTATTATTTAAAAAAATATAAAACTCATCAAAATGTCACACAAACAAGCCGAAAAATATATATATCGTTTTTATTTAGTACGAAGATGAAGAAGTCATAAAAGATCTGGATAATTTGGTCTATCGTTTGAATATTTCGGAGGAATTCAAACGATAGGAACTAAAATGGAAAGATGGTAATTGGAATGTTCTGTTTCATGGACTGCTCACGAAAATCCTTCAAGTGGTATAAAAAAAATGCATAAATTCTTTGTCAAGTTAAGACAGGGAAAAACCATTTTTATTTATTTTAGCTTCAATGAAAGCAATGAAAACCGGCAATTATTACAAATAAGAAAATTATTGATTGTCTATGGAAAAAACAATACCTGATTTATTTTAATTAGATAGTTAAAAATAACATATATAACTTTAGGTCTGTTTTAATTTATAAAGAACTTAATATGTTAAAAATACAATAACTCTTATCACTTACTCGTCTTTAAATATAAATAAGATCAAAGGGTAAATGCAATGCTAATTTTTCAGCAATGATTTTATTTTATTAAAATGGTAGTAATGAAAATTAATTATTTATAAATGTATCAAGAGCTAAAGATCATCACTATCTATTGTTAAATAATGTGATGAATTTCTATTCATTAGTTATATATTTAGTATTGCATTAAAAAGCTCGATTACAAAAAAAAAATGTTTGTGCCTTTGTCATATTACAAATTTTCCGTTGCATAAAAATAATCCACGATTTTCGGAAGGCTCGATCGTGCAAATCGAGTCCGCGTTTCATTTTTATTTCAACCCTCATACAAATATTCGATTGAATTATATTTTTTCCGAGTCGCGGCCCCCTTTCGATGTAAAAAAATCGCTACCAATTCGCCGACATAGAAAATAAATAGCAAGAAAAGTAACAATTTTTTTTTATTCCAAACCCGGGGGAAACCCGTTAGACCTATCATCATCCCTCTACTCTCCACTTACCCCTTACCAATAATGAGATTATCTGCCACTGTATAAGATACAGATGCGGGAGCCGAGTGAATTTCTAAGTCAAATGAAAGTTTTTTTTCGGCTTCGGGTTTTCCTTATCGCGTAAAAGAAAAGTTCCGCAATAAGGAGGGAAATATATACACGGGTACCGAGGAAAATGTGTGTACGGGGAGCACGTATGATCCGATCGCGTCGATACCCAACAGAAACGAAAAAACGAAACGCCTAGTAATTACTATGCCGTTAATTACTGGACTGGGTTTAATCAATTATTTAATTATACGACCGGCCTATATAAATTTGATGCGAAAATATACGTGGCACGTACATAATTACAGGTTGGCGATTGATTAATTTAAAATACTAAATATGTGTAATTACATTCGACGTAATCGCATTTTTCGTTCGTGACATTCGGTGTAAGCTTTTACTAACAATATTTATTTATTACATGTGAAATAAAATTTGATTACATTAGTTTTTATATCAAAAATATATTTTCCGACATCAAACCAGATTTTACCAGTTATTTTGTCAAAGCTACAATGGAGCATATTAATCATATTTCTGCACACTCAATAAAAAAATAAGTGTAGGTCGGTTTCGACGATAGTTTTAAAAATTCTGATCTGGAAACTACAGCCTAGAAGATTAGCTAGAAGAAGAGCCTCATTCTAGAATATCTGTAGAGCTCGTCGAGGACGTTTTTTTTAGCCTTTGTGAAATAAAATACTATCGCAACTATTAATAAATTATCTGATTAAGCTTGTATTTAGTGTTTCAGTCATACGTGCTATCGGAAAAATCAGAAAATTAGATCCATTGATTTCTCAGAAATTTTCCGAGTCTAATCGCGCGCAGAAAGTAATGTATACTTTTCTTTCCTTTTACGTCTCAAAAGCTCATTCACAGTTAGTTTGTATCGAGACTCAGTCTCGCAAACACGTACTACAAAGAAGAAAAGATGTCAAGGACAACAATAGAATTACACACGTCATTGTTTGCTATTTTTGTTTGATCAAGGAATGACGGCAAACGAAGCAGTGAAAAAATTACCGATAACTATAGGGATATTCTGGAACCAAACAAGTGTCATCCGCGGTTAAAAAAGTTTAAAATTGGAAATAGGAAACTCAAAAATGTCACACGAAAAGGACGACCCCAAAAATTAGATAATAAAATCCTAAAGGCGACAATTATCATTGAATATTGGCTGTCCATAGTCTACAGTTCAAGATTATCTTCTTCGCATAGGAAAATTGTACAGGCAAGGAATTTGGGTTCCTCACGAATTGACGGAATAGAAAAACTGCCTTTTTCATTGGAAAAAAGTGATAGAAAATGATGGAAATTATTTTGTTTTTTGTTATTTAAAAAAAATTTAATTAAAAAAAATGATTACTTTTCGGTTTTCTTAATATATAAATAAAAACGCCGAACACAGTAGATAAATGAAGATGAACGCAAACGCGAAGTATTGTTATCTATCTGATGGAAAATGTAAGGTTTAGTCTACTTTTGACTTTTAAATCTAAACTAAATGATACAGAGGGTATCTATTGTAAAAAGCTTGAACGGTTTATGTCGAGTCTAGAAGAAAAACGACCTCCTTTAGTTTTTAAAGTTATATTTTGAAATATTGCAAGGTCGAATACAGGTAAGATGTTTATCTCTTCCGATTATCATTTATTCCGTAGTCTTCAAAATCATTCAGACGGAAAAATAAGAATTTTGTATTAGATGGTGAGATCAAGCAGTATTAGAGAAGAGGAGGACTAGTAAATTTTAAGATAAACTCCTTTCTAGTCTACCTGATGAAGTACATTTTATATTAAAAATATGCTTTTTTTGTCTTAATTTTGAAAAAAGCAGAAAAACCCACATGACAATGGATGACTCACTAAAATACCTTACTGTTTTTAAATAATGAAAATATATAAAGAGCCTCTCTAATACAATACAAAAAATACTCGATCTTTTTTAAACGATTTTAAAAAAGCTCGATTGAAGAAAACAATATTCATATAAACGTATTAAACACTATATACATTATTTTTAACGTAGCTGTTACTTTAAGAAACCGTTTTTCTGACAATAAAAACGCTCATATAAAATAATGCAAAATAAATAGATTTATTTTTATGTAGAATATTTTCAGAATTTAGTCTTGATACATTTTGATGTATAATAATAATATTGCTATTGCTTTAAAAAAAATAGGAAGCATCAGAGAGCTAAAGTGGGCATTGAAGACTACATAATGCTGATATTTATTTTTTGGTTATTTTAATTTAATAAAATACAAACCGTTAATCAGATTTTTGTTAAAATAAATAATAACACTGGTCTATATTTCTTTTTGACAAACATCTCTCATTATAGGATGTATTAAAATAGATAAAATCGTCAATGCTAGAAAAGAGTAGTCATCAGTGTATCGTTCAGATTTTAATCACAATTTAGATCAATTTTCACTGTAGTAACTTAACCTTTGCTGCGATTTTAATTAAATCATACTTGGGCTTCCTTTATTTTCTCCAGATGTATTTATCGTTGATATAAGATTTTTTTAATAATTTTCCACTGCAATTATTTGTTGGGTAAGTTTGATGGAATTAATTTATGTAATGGTTCACGAAATGGAGACAGTTAATCAAGAAAATGCATTTGTACGTCTGCATTCCGGAAAAACTATCTCATTTTTTCATTCTATGTATATTCATTTTAAATTATTTTTTATTCAACGATTGCAGGTATTGTTTGTGAAAGATTTAACTTAATTTCACAACAAATATTTGCGTGAATAACTGATAAATAAATTAAAATATTATTTATTTTGTTTTTCATTGGTTTATTAAAATATATAAAATATTTGGTTATGTATTTATTTTTTTCAATTATCAAGCATACGTATATATAGGATGGTGGCACCATATCCGCATATATCCACATATGTCAGCGGGATCCAATTTTAATTTGGGCGGAATCGAAGCTGGACAAGGCGGAAGGGGTTGATAAAACCGATCCCACTGCCCGCGTAATAAATTACGGTGTAAATTTTCGTGGGCAAAAAGTGGGCAACAGTCGCCCCGGGCCAAAGTTTTCGGGGTCCGCATCTGTTCTCGCCGCCGGGGCCTGATTTAGTGCCGGACCTACCCCCCACCCTCCGGTGGGCTGCGGTAGGATCCCGGGCGACGTCTCCCGAAATTTTGATTGCGTCCCGAAACTGGGACGGGATGGGATGGGTTGCAGCCTGCAGCTCGGGATAAGGTATGCAGGGGCGCGAAGACACCATTATCCTGCAAAGCTTTATATTGCCCGCGCGCAATTCCTTTGAGATTCATTCACTGTTTGTATGCAAGTGTTGAAATTTACATTCGGCATTAAAGCGGCAATGAAAGCAGTCGCCGAGTCCGCGGTAACGGCTGCTCGGGGAGTGTCGGCTTTGTGCAAATGCCTGTTAATGGACATATTAATGCTGCGGAAAAACTTGCACTACCCTGTACTGTTATTCAAACATATTTGATAAAAACAGTACAACAAAGAAAAACTTATTCATATTTAACAAATATGATTAATTTTTTATTTATTTATTTAAAGGTAGTATCAACATTACTTGATCTACTATATAGTATTATAAAATCTCATGAAAGGGCGGTATCATATATTTTAAAATGTCTACGTAATCTGATATTAACATACAACAATTGCTCTGTACTACTGGAGAGTTTCCGAGAGTAGCTGTCCTCACATTTGGCGAAAAAAAAAGGGCAACTCGCATAGTACAAGGTGCTTATGTACTGTGCCTGCCAACAGCATTAACCGATCCGTCACGATGGCTCGAAACCAACGCTGCTGGCCGATGGGGTATATTTTGTATGAAATAAATGTATAATATAATTCAGGGGTGAGCAACCCGCGGCCCGCCACACTTTCTCGTGCGGCCCTTCGAAGATTTTACATTTTGATTGAAAACGTGTCTTCTATATCTGCAAATATATACCAAATAATGGCAACGAAGCAATTCCAAATTTGTCAATAACCTAGCCGTGCCGATGGGGTCTATTTAGGACTCCAATTATTTGATTTTTCTCGAATAATTCTTTTAATATGGATCCTGCATATTCCGAACTATTTGTATTTAATAATAATAATTACAATAAACAATATACGTTTCTGTAGCCACGGGCGCGTTGTTTTTTCTCGCTCGCATCCTTAACGATGTGACAAGTGCGAGTGAAACGTATACTAGTGACACGTGCCTCAAAAATTTGGCGGTTAGTCTATCGGTAGCGTGTCCTCAGTGAGCGACGGGACATCGTCAGGTGCACGTGTCATTTACGCGTCATATTGATTTGTTAAAAAATCCAATGACATAAATACTTATTTTTATTGTGAGAACAATATAATAATATTAGAATAAATAAAAAAAAGTCATTGACGAATATTTCATCAATATCTTGACATGAAATGCTTGGGGTCTATTTTCTCTTATAAATAGACCCATCCCCTTCGGACGACGCGGTTGGTTTCGGTTCGAATAAAAAAAATATATATACATATATCATTAATGTTTAAGAAGAATATAAATTAAGCCTTGAAACCTTTTATTTCAATAAAGAGCGAACTGCACAGTATTTATTTCAATTATCCAAAAGCTAACAAACGAAAATAACAGATCTTTTGCAATAAAGAGAGCATAGAATTCAAGATGCTATTGAAAAAATCTCAGCTAATATTTTAATAGATAGGAAACCCTCCTATAACACGATATCCAACAACATGGAAACACACAAAATAGAAACATTTTTTTTATATTTTTTATATAGATATTGACCAAGTTTTTCTCAATATATTAAGTTTGAAATGCTTGGATTTTATAATTTATAATGGAAAATAGACCCCCTTCGGACGACGCGTTTGGTTTTGTGCCACCGTGACGGATCGGTTAGGTAATCTTTATCTATATATTAATGAGTGTTTTCAGTAATTTTTTATACTATAATTATTATATTATTAAAGAGATAATTTGAGTTTATCACTCAGTGTTGGTATTATCATAAGTTTCTTACATGCGGCCCGCACAACATTTTAAAATTTTTACCTGGCCCGTTGTAAAAAAAGGTTGCTCACCCCTAATATAATTGATAAATTCTTCGAGAATACCTTGACATTTAAAAAAAAATAATTATGATATATATTAGTAGAAAAAACTAAAATATCGATCTAATCTTAATTTTTAATACTAATTAATGCGACTCGGAGGAGACGTACGCCCATGCGGTTTCTCCACTTGCACAGCACGATATTTTTTCTCGCTCGAACTTAAACATACGCGATGTTTTTTCTTGCTGATTGCTAATTGCATCAATAAAGGTCAGTATTTATATTTATTCTTTAGACTTTTTAAGGAAATACAAAACGTTTAGGACATGTAGGATTTTTATTATAAGAGTTTTTCTCGAAAAAAGTGCTTTGCTAAGTAAAATGACCTTCTTTTCTCAAGAGTTACATACCCCAGATAGTCCTGTACCCATACGCTGGAGTATATAAACTGAGGTTTACTTGAAGACTTACTTGATATTTTTTTCATCTATATTTAAAATTTCCCACAAAAATCAACTAAGGCTCACGAAAAAAGAAAACAAAACTAAATTCTTTAAAATAATGAGTATAGTCTTTGGGGGGCTGCCAAAGCATCCTTATAAATTCGCCACTGGCCGTGACTTATTTTTTGCAGTGCATATTACACTCTGCAGTGATAGTTTTTCATATAAATATGTTCAGTATAGTTTAAAAAATTTTCGTTGAGTCCATATTTTCATTATTTGAAAATACATATATCACAATTTTTTTGTACGTTTCGAGTATATCTAGTTTTTTTAACTTTTTTTTTCTCAATCACAAGCAAGGCATTGTTTATTAGAACTTCCACATCATTTTTAAAAAGCTTCCGTGTAACAAATCATTTTTATATCATGCACTCTGATTTATTTTTTCCAAAATTCTTTTGATATCTAACCTCACTATGTTTCTGTATAGAATATAGTCTAAGTGGGAAGACATAGTTAATTGATTCGATAAATGTCATTGTCATCTTCTCCTTAGATTAGTGTGGAGGATATTTTTTTAGAATGATCTTTCCAAGTAAAGAATCGGATTCATTGTTCTAAGAACGCTGTAGAAAGTTCGTGCGGGATTCAAAGTCCTTATCATTTTTTTCTTATCTTATTTATATCATATTTAGACGCATGCAGATATTTCTAAGTGATCTAAGATAAAAACTGACTGTATTTAATTAAATTATATTTATTTTCTATTTAGTGGTGAGTGCTGTATTCAATATATAATTTTTTTATGGTCGTTACTAATAAACATATTTTAAACACTATTTAGATAAATATTTTTAAAAATTATTATTTAATATGAAAGAATATATCTTAATCCAAATGAAATCTAATTTAAAAAAAAATAACTCAAATAGAAAAGAAGTTACAGATTTTTTGGTGGGTGATAGTGGGGATGAATGCGTCGCCTTATGAATGAGATTATGTATATATGATTATTTCCAGGTTCAAACCTTAGAAATATATTTATTGAGATTATTTTTTGAATAATTAGGGCCAGTGTATGTTAGGAGATATCTCTACGTTAAAGTTTGAAAATTAATATTTTACACCCTTTTTTGTATGAAGTTCGGATGGTCTAAAAACACACATGATGTATGAGCGTCCTTCAAGTTAACTTTTTTTTAAAAAGTTATAATAATCTCTAATATCGTAAATAATATTTAAATCTGGTATTTATAATTATTATATATGGAAATCAAAGCTTACGTGATTTTTTGCTATTAATTTTTAATATCATATATAAGAAATTATGATGAATAATATTTTATATATATTTAGTTTACTTTTTAAGGTAATAATTCGATTTTTGTATCATTTTTATGGCAAGGATTGATATGATCGATTTTTAGTGTTGAGCCATGTATAATATATAATAAAAAAACTCGTTCGAATTTTAAGTATAGTGGAATGCTCTCTCGATTTCCTCCCCAGGTGCAATGACATATGGAAATGAGAATGTTTTCCGTATGGAAAGTGTATGGGCCCCGGTTTCCTTTCTTTTGATACTTTTCGTCACTGTTTTCATTCCGCGCGGTAGTGATATGGGTTAAATTGCGAAGGAGGGCTTATGTGCGATTTTTTATACACATACTTTTTTTCGGCCTGGTTATTTAAGTAACCAACCCACCCTGACATAGGTTCCGCGAAGTAATGCGCCGTAAAGCAGGCGTAGGTCACCGATTTCGCCGTTTACTACATATTTAAAATAAATCATTGGGATAATGTACACATGTATATACATACGCTTTTCTGAAGTACTGGAAAATGTTAAATTGACAGGTCGACTGTGAAATTCTGTCACGTGTCAAACACTTTGGAGATGACATTTTCTCAACAAAAAAAAAAGTTGGTGAGAAAAAAAATCCCCATCACCCCAAACCGAGGCGGTGGAACGGGAATATCCTTCGAAATATACATATATTTCATTGGAAAAGTCTCTGAGAAAATGAAAACAAATTAGTTTATAAGGATACGTTGTTCGGATCGTATTTAAAGAAACAAACAGGGGAATAGAAATTCAGCGGCCTCGGACCATGGAATAGCAATGGAGAATAGCGATGGGGGGCAAACCGGGGTCCCTTTGTATTGTTGGACCTCTTTTTGCTGCAGACAAGGCCAAAAATAAATTTTGTCTCATCGCGCTATGAATAATAAAAACATCCTTGCTGATAAAAATGAGTAATACTGCGGGAGAGAGGGTTGAAAAGGAGGGCTTAATACAATCGGGTGTTAAAAATTCCATCCATTGTTCCCGGATTAAAATCGGGGAGATAAGTCGCGTCAATATTTTTATTTTATTTAATTATTATACATTTTTTAACTCACATATTGTAAGTTAAAATATAAATATAATAATTGTTACAACGATCTTTATCTGCCAATAAATAAAATCCAATCAGATTCGTGGATATAAATACAACACATAAAATTATTTTATTATCTGCAAATGCAGAGAGTACTAAATATAAGTTTCTAAAATAAGTTTTGATAATATATCTTAATCTTTTAATTTTTGATTTAGATAGATAAATTAAAACCGCGCAAAAAATATGTTGATTTCAAACAAAATCGTGAGATATTTTTCATCTCTACGAAATATTATTAATACTTTTTTTACCCGCATTAAAAATCCTGCTTAAATTATGAAAAGGATGTGGATAATATAATATTTCCTTCGTTCTCGCCCTTCGTATATTATTTCTGTTTTGATTTATTAAAATATAAAAGATCAATATATTTAAAAAAATAGCAATTCTATGCTAACTATTTTATATTCAGCTGTCAAATAAAGAACGGTTTAATAAATTGTTTTAACTGCAAAAAATATATTCTGTTTTGAATCGTATGATGAAAAAATCCATTGGCGTCGCGACGCCAATTTTTGCTAAACAATAGCGTCATAACAATATATTTCATTTAAATCTAATTATTTAAATAATCATTATTTTAACTTATTGGATACTAAAAAATCTCAGAGTGTCTCAGATATTCCAAGCATTTTCAGTCAAGGTATTAATGAATTCTTTATTAATATATATATTTTTAAAATAGTTTATTCTAAGAATAAAAATAGTTATTCACGATTAGCTTTATAGCCTAGTCGATATTTTGGATTTTTTAACTAATCAGAACGTTCTCGCAGCATGTGTCAATCGTACGTTTCCCTCGCACTCGGCACATCGTACCGGATGCGAGCGAAAAAAAAATCGCGCTAATGACAATTGCAGAAAATAATGTACAATGATTATTTATAATATTTATTCAATGGATTTTTTAAACAAATACAAAAAGTTTGTAACATATAGGATTTTTATTAAAAGATTTATTCAAGAAAAATAAAAAATACTTGGGATACCCAATATACCCCATCGGCGCGATTAAGTTTTTTCTAAAATATCCTGAGGATATTATTTTTTTAATTTTTTACTCTATTTTTCTAAAATTATTTTCTGTTGGAATATAAATACGTCAATAAATTTCGCGAGTTTTCATGGACTGGTTTTCTTAATCGCTGTATTTGATTAATTAAATATTTATATAAAATTATTTACACTGAATTTATGCCAATGTCATGCTTAATGACATAATCCGATGCCTGAATCGTATCTAAAAAATCATGATTTAAAATAGTTAATAGAATAAATGCTTAAGACATATAAATTATCCTAATGTCCTAAGATAATAATATTTTTAGGTCTCGATTAATAATCCTTACCATAAAAATATTATAGTGAAACGTTTTATAGAGAAAATTTAAATGTTTAAAAGAAAAATCCTTGTAATTTTTCATTGTTATATAGAACCACTTTGAAAAAAATTACGTACTCGAATAGTCTATGTTTTATGCGAATATTTCCGTCTCAACAAACTCTGTTTCATATATTTCAGTATATGTGTGTTAAGAAAGCTCTAAAACAGACCCTGCCATAAATATAAGTAAAACCCAAAATAATGATAATAGAAAGAAGAGGTCAACTGACCCAGTCAGTAAAGCTTTATTGAAATGGCTTGCAATCTTATTTATTTTCTACCGCATATGTTGATTTTAATAATAAAAAAAATAACAGGTACCTAGTTTTGTTTTGCATATGTTTCATACTGAACAGTTGACAAATAAATTTATTCGTATTCCTCCGGGGATCGTTCCATTTTTCATAAATGTTTTCGTGAAAAAATTAATAACGCAAACACGCGACATACGTTGAAAAACTTAAAAAAATACTACGTATTCGCAGTATTTAAAAAATGCATTTTTTTAAAACCCACCGCTGCAAATATTGCCTTTGTGCAATTTGAAACGCGACCATTAATGCATTTTCAGCCATTTACATCATTTAATAGCGAGGTGGTTGTAAACTTTTTATTGTATTTTTTTAATGCACGTGATATATGTCTTTGAGCTCGATTTAAGGCCATAAACACTTTGTATGTGGAAAGAGGGGCTTTCAACCGGAACGGGGATTATGTATTTTTGCAATAAACACATATAATATTAATGCAAAATAATGCCAGAGAAATCTGTGTCTGAAATAATATATATTTCGCCGAAATCCGAATACGTGTAAACAAATTTATTGAATATGAACGATGCCGGTTCACTATTTGCGCAGGAATTGTTTTGGGGCTAAGGTTATAAAATACTTAGGTACGATCCTGTGGGAATCGAAAACATTCCAGATTGCTTTGCCCATGAAGATGTATGTTTATACGCTAGCTATCGGCAATAGAATTGTTCGCGAGAAAATCCAAAAATATTTTCTACGAAAATTCAACATTTTTTTTATATCAATTATTAATTGTTATAAACTCCAACGTTTTTGATCGTATACAAATTAATTAAGATAAGGAAAATGTACACTTTAAATATATAAATATTTTAATTAATCCTAAAAATGTTGTCAATATATCGCAAATTGATATTAAATTCGATTTTATTTATTTAAGTAATTATTTTATAAGATTTTTTAGTTCATATTAAAATAGCTAATACGATTTTTTGCAATGAACTAAATATAAAAAAAAATACTACAGGCAAATATTATAAATAATCATTGTTTTTTATTGTCTGCAGTTGCGAAATAAAATAAAAACAACAATATTCGTAGCTGATATGTTTTTTTCCGCTCGCATCCGGTACGATGTGCCGAGTGCGAGTGAAACGTGCAATTAACACGTACTGCGAGAGCTCGGTCATATTGGTTAGTTAAAAATCCAAAAAACCCACTAAATATATTTTATTCTTTGAATAAACTATTAAAAAAAAATCCCTTTGAGACTTTTTAGCATCTAGTAATTTAAAATAATAGTTATTTAATTAAATAAGTAGATTTAAATGAAATATATTTTATGACGCCAGTTGATTAATAATTGCATATATATTATTGAGATGGAGAAAAAATAAAAGTAGTTCTATAAAACATTGAAAAATTACGAGGATTAAATTTCAAATGTTCAAAATTTTGCTATAAAAATGAATGAAAATGAGTATAAAACATAATAGAGATAATTAATAAATATTAGCTTTTTCATCGAAAAAAATAAGATATATCTGAATCAGATGATTTATATCTTTAGACAATTAAAAATGTAATACTATGCATTTACAATCAGTAACGATTGGAAAAATCTCAGCTAAGATCTTTGCTGATATATTAAGTTAATCTCAACTATTTTTGACCATTTATTAAATTAATATATTGAGTTTATCTAAGATGTTATAAATCATTAAAGAATATAGTAAAATACCTTTTTTTCGACACGATGTAAGCATTAGATTATCTCATCAGGCAGGACATTAGCATAAATTCAATTTAAATAATTAAATATGAATATTTAATAAATAAAATACAGTTATTAGGAAAATCAGTCCATGTAAACTAGAGATTAAGATTAAAAAAATAATATCCGTAATATACTTTAAAACACTCAATAATCAGGCGACAATATTCTACAAGACGTCGTACTATAACTAAACCGAAAATCGGATAAACTGTTATTTTGGTCGGAACGGAAACCGGAACAGGATAGAAAAAAATATCGGTTATGTCGATTTTATTATATTTTTTAAGTTAAACAGGCGCATTTTTCACAAACGATCAATTTGAAAATTGAATCCGTTTAAACGGGAATGCAAATATTATTTTAAAAAAACTGTAATCGAATTAAAGTATTAAAAATATATTGAACACAATCAATCTTTAGAAAAGTCATATTAATGATTGCAATCAACTGGTGATACGTTCAATGTCAAGGTAGACGACGTAAAGGATATTTTAAGCAGCATGGATTTATCGTTAGAGTCCCAAAGATTCCCTATTTCAATAGACCTTAACTAGTATATAATAAAATGCATATCCTCATTGATACAAAATTTCAATGCTGTTTTAGGAGCTCCAGCAACACAAGTTAGTGTTAAAAGGTCCTTTTTTAGTTCAACGTGTATTCTACGAGACAATAGAAAACGTTTATTTATTTATTTA
>JAGXCT010036432.1:0-13547 GCA_022495035.1 Philopotamus ludificatus | reverse complement strand
CTGAAAAGGTATGTTTTAGGAATAATTTATTATGAATTACTCAAATTTTGCCATACTTTGAAATATCCCTTTGTATTAAAAAATGACATTTCTTTCCGCTTTACGTCATATTATTAAACAAATCGCGATAATATATATCGCTTTACACTTGTCTGAGAGAAATAAATATTTAAAAATAGAAAATGTTGTGTCTAGAGAATAAATATTATTAATAATCATTATCCCTTATTGTCTGCAATTTAAAAAACAATAAAAATAATATTCGCTGCTGTTTCTACACGCGAGATGTTTTTCTCGTTCGCATCCGGTACGATTTGCCGAGTGCAAGTGAAACGTGTAAGAGACACTTTCTGTGAGAGCTTTGTCAGCGACAGGACATCGCCGAGAGCGTTGTTATTTACGCGTCATATTGATTAGTTAAAAAATCCAAAATACCGACTAAATTATGAAGCATATCATGAAAAACTACCCCTAGGGACGACGAAGTGGTTTTCGAGCCATCTTGACGAATAGTATTAAGAAAGTTAATTCCATAGCTTATTTACGTATTAGTCAAACGCTGTTAATTAATATTATTATTTTTAAATATATTAAAATTTTAAAGCTTTTTATTAATTTTCTATGGTAATTCTCTAATAGCTAATATTCTGAGTATATTCAATTTAGCATTAAGTTTTTTCTAAATCAGTTTAAAAACACTGATTAATACTTAAATGTCACAAATTGCCGTCTTACAGGTTATACCATTTTTTTTATATTCCACTAGAGAAAAATGTCAAAATATCCACATTCCGACAAATATCTCCGCCAATTCCATTTCCTTCAATTTACCTCGAGCCTCGAAATAAACCCGATTTGTAAAATGTGCTCCTCTCTTTTTCTGTGTCGAATATTTGTCTATTCCTACATCTCCATTTTATATACGGAACTATATAATATATTTTATATAGGACCTAGATAAAATAATAAAAAAAAACAGCAGCAATATTATGACAAGTTGTAATAGAATCACTTTGTTTGAGAGCGTTGCTGTCATGGAGATTTGGCTATTAATTTATTTCTAAACATATAGCAGATATATGTCTGTGCAAACGTGTATCCAATCAATTTAGATGATGAATATTTGCTTCGTATCTTTTTTTTCTGGCCCCCATCGAGAACCCTAAACATCGGACGTAAGATTGATGGGTATTGGAAAAACTGAAAGTTTCTCGCAGTGTATTGAAAAGCACTCTATGTTTTATGGGATTTACATATACCGGATATTTGCCGAATTAAATATACCAAAAATAGATCTGATGTATTTAAATTATTATTATTATACTGAAAAAATGCTGAAAAAATCGATCGATGTAATATTGTGCGTAGTCGTCTGCGCTATGCCTTTTTTTTATATATAAAAGCTAATTTAAATTTTTGTTTATGTACAAAGGACCGTGGATTTAAATAATAATTATATTTATTCGTATATTGCATAGAAAAATGTTTATGATCAAATTTTTTACGGCATTTAACCTTTTCCGAATGATCGGTCGCTAATATTGCCTTTCCATATATATTTTTCCGGCATTGAAAATTTTCGACGATCAAAAGGAGCCCGGTACGTGGACACAAGGGTCTCTATCCTTGGCAGTTTGCCTTTGTGGCTTATTGTTGCAAGCGATCACTGGAGTTGCCATGAAAAGATCACAAAACTCGCAAAAAAATTCACGAAAAGAATTTTTCCGATAGCGCTTTCCGCGGAGGAAATCTCGCCATCCGGCGCCGCTAAGCGAGTAATTAAATTTTCATTCACTAGTAAATAGATTTTTTTATATTAATTTTCGCACATTTTTTTAAATTACACAACGAGAGAGTCCTTAGCAAACTAATAAAAATACATTTATCACCAACACTCCTTCAATATTTATCAGTAAACGAAAAAAGATATTAAATATGCAATAAAAATGCTTTAAAAATAATAAAAATGCAAATAAGCATTCCACTCCGACCTTGGTATACAAAACAAAGACATCCTTTGGGAAAGGAGCCTCTGAAAGCATTGGCGAACAACAAGATCACCAGTGGACAAAAACAAGCTGAGCCGAGCGATCAAGAAGTAAAAATAGCATTGCATCTCCTGTGCACTGTGGAAGGCTACTAAAAAATTAAAACAGCCCCCCACAATATAAAACATCAATTAGATATTCTAATAGAGCTTGGGTAGGAGACGACAAACAAAAGTCAGGATTTTTGCCGAACATCTAAAAACGGTTTTTAAACCACACGATGTAACCTTGGACTCAAAAGATGAGGCATACATATTAAAGTTAATTAAAGCAGCTCACCAGATGAGCCCCCAAATTAGTTGTTTCAAATTACATCAGGTGAAAGTGATAATAAAAAATTACCTGAATCCAAAAAGACTCTAGATTACGACTTAATTACTAGAAAACTGTTAAAGGAAGCTGCAGTAAAGTGCATATAGCTAATAACATACATATGTAATGCTGTTCTTGAGCAAGTTCTTGTAATAACTCAGGCTCCGGCCTAAAGGACTACTGCATAAAATTAAGGAAAAATTACAATTTTTTTATAATCCTAAAATCATATATTTAAAATAGACAATTCCGTGCCAAGTATTATAGAGAAAGGAGCGAGTTGTATTCGATTAACTCTGGAGTACCACAGGGAAGCGTAATTGGTCCAGCCCTGTATTTACTATACACTGCTGATATGCCTAACACCGACATCCTAATCGCCACCAATGCAGACGACACTCCTGATATCACACGAGGATCCAGACAAAGCATCCGAAATGCTTTAAGAATGGCTGATAAATATTAATGACTGGCTAAAAATCATAAAGAAAATCATACTAAATCAAACTAAATCGGTCTATATAACTTTCGCCCTAAGAAAGGGAAACTACCATTTTGTAGGCATTGACTCAGTTTAATTCCTGGGAAAAGGCTTAGATCGCTATATAATATTATAACAATTAAGGATTATCATCATCAATAGCCCTGATTGTAGAGTCCTGTCTTCCCTAATTATAGAACCCACCGGAGTATGGATACTCCAAGTATTAGTCTCAGAATCCTCCTCTCCAGGATATCCAGTTGTCGTTTATCTTCTCTGTAAAAGCCTAACATTAAGACGAGCCTATAAGGGTCATGTAAAGCTTGACTTTAGTCTTGCTTGGTAGAAATCTCGAACATAGATGCTGTTGAAGTCCAAAGTAGCAACAGTTTGCCAGCGTAGTTCTACTTCGTACTTCCAAATTGGTTTTATTGTTATTTTTATTAAGTGAGCCGAAATGTGTGAATTTCTGAATGGCTCATTGACACTCATTGGTTCAAGGATGAGTCCTTGGCATACAGGCATGTATTTTGATTTGGTCTCGTTGATCCTCAGTCCCATGCCAATTACCAAAAAGGGAAGGAGCTACACGAATTTATTAAGAATGGTGTCAGATATTTCCTTGCCGGAGTCTCTTATAACTCCTTAAACAAAACCAATTAAGGATAAAATAGCAAAATTTACACAGACTCATCGAACCCCACTCAGAATTATCCTTTAATAATAAAATCTTATCTATAAATCAATACTACATCATATTACATTAATAAATATAACAAAACTCTAAAAAAGTCATCGCAACAAAGAGGGAAGAAATTTCATATTTCGCCTTGATAGCTGGATCCTTCTCTTTAAGTAAATCTAGCCGTTCCGATGGGGTATATTGGGATTCCCAAGTTTTTGATATATAATATATTGAATAACTCTTTCATATAACTCCTTTATATTACAAACTGATTAACTATTAAAGTTTAAAGAATAAATATTATAAAAAATCATTATCGTTTATTGTCTGCAATTGAGAAAAAAAAATAAAACAACAATATTCGATTATGTTACTACGGGAGTGATGTTTTTTCTCGCTCGCATCCAGTACGATGCGTCGAGTACAGCGGCGTGTCCTCAGTCGAGTATTAATTAGTAAAAAAATCCAAAATATCTATTAAATTATAAAACATATTATGAATCAATATTTGGATGAAGGGTTCATCAATATCTTTACTTGCTTGGGGTCTTTTCCATTATAAATAGACCCCTTTCAGACGGCACGCTTATTTTAGAGCCGCCGTGATGGATCAGGCAGTAGTTAAGATAATAGAAATTTAACAAAAAAGTTTAATAAATAGTTTACAGTTCCTGCTATTTAATTAAAAATAAAAAAATAAATATATATAATATTTTATACGTTCACGTTTGGCAACACACCGATTTCGTTTTGAAATTTTCTGTAAATATTTATAAATCTCGCATAAAATATGTACGGAAGCTGTAATTTATATCGTTGACCATTTTCCGCCCCTGTGAAAACAACCGAGTTTCCTGTTCCGTATTAATTCCCGCCGTTCCTGTTTCTGTTTTTTACCTAGTGTACGACCCTTGAAAATAAAATATGGACGCTGTGAAATATGATTTTTAAAAATATAACGTCTTTATATGTTTGCGCGGAAAAAATGTCTCGAGTCTGCCCGAAATCCAAAATAAAATATTTAACATCATAATATATGAATAATTTTGAAGAAAATCGTTAAATAATCCACGTTGCCGTTGAAATTCGCGTAGTAATATAATATTTTTTTTTTATAATGTACATTAAGCATGTATTAAACATTCTTTGATATATTTTTAATATATGTAATTAATATTTTTTGAGGATAAATTAAATTCAAAGAGAAAATCGCGCCGTAAAATGGAAATGCAAATGTAATTTTCTGTCATGTAATTTTACATTTACGTTTTTATTTGCATGTTATTTAAATATCTTCTAGTAATTATTAACGTAAATATTCTGATGAAATAATTTCGGAATTCAAAATAAAAATTCAGCCGAGAGAGAGAGTGAGCAATGCTTTCATATTATTTTCATTTCAAAATATACATTTTACGAGTAGTGACTAATTATATAAACACTCAAGGTTTTAGAATATAATATTTTTATTGAATAAGAAAAAAGTTATAGTCCATGTATCCATATTTATCATTTTTCTTTGTTTAAAGTTAGTATTCTTGCATTTTTTTACATGTTATGTTAATCCCTAAGCTACCTACTTCGTAAAAGCGCTTTGTTTGCTGTTGGCTGTCGAAAAAGTTTCACGTGTTTTGGTGTGCACGACGAATTTTTACTTGTGAACAAAATGGAAAATGCGGAAAGAATTTTCAGTTAAAAACAACACGGTTGTGATGTCACAGTCTTTGTATTCATCGGATATGGCCTTCTGTGACTTCTTTCGATTACAAAAAATGAAAAGAAAAACATGACAAAATCAATAAAGGATCTAAAACTAAAAATAGTAGTCTAAATTAATATTTATTAATGAATAAAAATATTTTATTCTAAAAACCGCGTATTTTTGTATAAAACTATGAAAGATTAGAGAACCTCGTTATGAAAACCATTGGCATAATAATGCGTTTTATCTAAATTTAAATATAATTTCTAATATACGATTCCAAAGCCATTTAGCTAGATGTACCATTGTTTGCTAAAACAACGAAAGATAGAACTTACTAAATGACTTCTTAAATTAGTTTCAGCGTTATCAATATCAGTACAAGTTACTGTACAATTTATTTATTGTGCGGATCCAAGAGAAGACCTTTTAGTATTATTGCCACTCAAAGGCCACACACGTGAAGAGGATATTGCAAATGCTTTCATTGAATGCAAGGAAAAACGACCATATTCCACTCGATAAAATTGTGCCAATTTCCCCAGACATGACAAAAGTATGATAGACACAAGTTTTGTTTCAATTTTTAATGATAAAATAACCACGAAGTATTTGTTTACGATTGCATCATTCATCAAAAAGGGCTTTAAGTGCAGAAATTTTTACAAGAAATTATAGTATATAATATGAACTTAAAAAGCTCTACAACATTCCAAAGGATGTTTTAGTTAAATGGATAGTGAGTACGCAGATCTACTCTTACAAAACTGAATTTGATAAATTTAATCTCTCAGAAATATCAGGAGTTGTTATTCGCCGGTTTGCATAAATTAATTAATGTCTTTATTGTGTCTTCATCAGCTTCAACTGGCTTTCCAGATCGTGGTGCATCATCAACATCAAAATTTTGCAAACCAGTTTTGGCACTGGCGTTCTGTTAATACAGTAGTCGGAAAACTTATTAGCCAAAGAGCCAAATATATACATTACAATGGTTAAAAAAAATTGAGAGCCAAATCTGTTCATTAATTTAGCAAACCTTTTTTATAATTATAGCACTTGATTTCGTACTTGATAAAAATGTTATTCTTTGATAAAATATATTGTGTTATTAAGAGTTCCATACATTTAAATTATGACAATGACTGACAAACACTTAATGCGAACAATGTCTTTGCATCTCCTTGGAAAGTTTAATAAGTCAGGTTTGTTTGTTGTTATTCTTAATTTTAGGTACGATTCCGGGTTCTCGTCAATAAGAGGACTTCTCAGTTTACTCTCGATAAAGTTCATGTTTGAAAACGATTGTTCACATGAATATGTAGAAGCGAAAAGGGAAATAACAGTAAGCGCGAGTTTTTTTAACTGATCATAAGAGTCAGGAATATTATTACAGGCATTGAATGTTATCATGAATTCCTTCTCCGGGTTTTTCAAAGCAGATCACTTGTGTTGTGAACTAAGCTCACATTTGTTCTATTCAAATATTTCCAAATCAACACAAAAACGTCCAAATTTAAAGCTCCATATTTCCTTGTTTTTTAAATCCAGCAATTATATTTTAAAGTTACTAATGTCAATGCCAAAAGGAGAAAATTTCAAATCGGTTATCGTAGCATTAAGAGGGTATTTAATGAATGCTAAGGTTGCTCTGCTGTTTTTAAATTCCTGAAAGCTGCTGAGAAATGCTTCCCTCATATTTAAAATGGGTGTTTTGAAATACTGTTTGTCAATAGATGAATTATTTTCTTGGCGATGCTTCAGCAGACTCGGAAAGTTTTCAAAATCTTGAGCAAAAAGGGATAATTTGTTTTCGAATGAAATGACTTCTTCTAACATCGAAAAAAATGTGTTTCCTTTCCCTTGTAGTTTATGATTAGGCCGATTTAGATGAGACGTACCGTCTACCATGTAATAAAAATTTTGGATCCACTGATCGTCCGTTAGTTCTGGATAGTGAACACCCTTCTCAAGAAAAAATGCTTTGATTTCTGGTAATAAGATTCGAAATGTTTTAAAACGTTCCCTCTTGTTAACCAACGTACCTCGTTATGAAGCAGAAGATCATCGTACTCACTCTCCATTCAACTAAAAATTCTTTGAGCTTTAGCTAAAATAGAGTTGATATTCGTAATCACCAATTCCATAACTTTACAAATTTCTTCTGGAATGTCTGCGCACAAAGCCCTTCTTGATGAACGATGCAATGGTAAGAAAGCATATTGTAATATTTTTTTTCTTTTAAAATAGCAACAAACCCCTTTCTTAAGCCTAAGTGAAGTCGGCTATGAAAAAATATAAAAACGAAATGACTTTCTGAACAACCCAATAATAAACCACAGCGAATTTTGTCTGATACTATATACACCTTTATTGGTTCCACCGGGATACGCCTCAAGTAATACTGAAAGCAGACAAGATATACCATCGACTTTCAGACTCTTCAGCCCACAATGTGTTATAATCTGATCTAGCTAAGAGGCAGCATCGAATCGCCGCTAGTTCGCGACAGTCGAGCACAATAGAACGCGTACAGCTCCCGATGTAAATCTTAAACGTTGGCGCAGCTTGCTGGCGGCAATTCGCGCAATTATTTTCGCGAACGCTTTTCCCCCTCCCCCCGCCGCCCTTTCCCTCGCGCCGCCTCTAATATTTCAGCGCAGATACGAAAACAGCTTTATCGTATGAATTACCCTCGATTACAAGGCGTAGGTAGAGTTAATTGTTCCGCGCGCGCACTCGAACCGGCAAGATAATATTTGCGGCAAGGGCAATTTATAAAACAGACATTACACGCCACCGGCACCCGTGTAATTACACAACTTTGGCCCCGGCCATGCCATATTGTATGTATGTACATGGCCGCGGAGCCCAATCCGCACCTGACGAGTATTTATTTGCATATTCGAAAAATGGCTGCCAGCTGAGTACGCATTCTCGAGACAATTCACTTGTTGGGGAGGCGGAATCGTCATTTCGTAACAGTTGATCGTAACGGATGAGTGCACGAGGACAGGTGCTGACGTATTAGGCTTTATCTTGAATAGTTACCATAGCATAGCATCCGTCTAGATTGTTCTTCAAGACATAATAATTCATATATAAGTAGGGCGGAAACAAATGTCATTTTTTAAACAAAGACTCTACAGAATAGGCAATTTTTAAGACAGTATGATATTTGTATTTTTTTTCACGAAGCAAATATTTTATCGACTTATTCCTAAAACATCCCACCGAATGTTTTAGGAAACTCGCGCTTGGCACATCGTACCGAATGCGAACGAGAAAAACATCGCAGGCGTTGCAAAAATCTTTTATAGTTTGTACAATATAGGATTAAAAGGGTTATACGCAAAAATAGGGTCCACAATAGATGGCTACTCGTTGTTTTTTGACCGGTGGAGAAAGTTCTTTGTCTATTTCCTCCATGCTTTTTAAAATGGTTCTTTACTGTTTATTATAGACAACTGCGGTCTTTTAACAATTCCCTGATTGTTTTAACAGTCATCATTGATTAAAAGAGGTCTTCCTGATTTTATAAATACCACAAATCTCTACAATTTCTGACCGTTGCATTTTTTACTATGGGTATTAAAAAAATATCTCAACAGAGTGACTAACTGGTTTTGTAGAAATGCCACAAAAAAATGCTATTTCTTTTCGCTCTACCTTATATTAATATACTGGCATTTATAATATTCTTTTATTAGTAGCTAGATAGCAGATAGTATTTGGATAGGCGATCTCATGGAAACTTACAAAATAATTAATAAAAGCTGTAATAAAAATGGAGAAT
The DNA here is from genome assembly GCA_022495035.1 of Philopotamus ludificatus. Classification (NCBI taxonomy): domain Eukaryota; kingdom Metazoa; phylum Arthropoda; class Insecta; order Trichoptera; family Philopotamidae; genus Philopotamus; species Philopotamus ludificatus. The sequence continues at coordinate 4,523 of JAGXCT010036432.1, read as the reverse complement.
GTAGTAGGATGTGATCAATCCCATAATCCATGGGCTGTTTCTAATTCTAGTCTCAAAGATACACGATATATGATGACTAACTCAGAAATTTAACAAAGGGCATTGTCCTTTGGTAAGACTATTGCGTTAACTTGGGCCTGGAATACTCAGTCACAATAATTGGCTGAACTTTTATAAGCTATCTAGATCAGCGGTTCTCACGTGAAATTTCACTGTGGCCGCATTATAAAAATCACCGGTCCTATGAAAATGTCTCCGTGGCCGCACCAAATCCGATAAAAATAGCAGTTGCATTTTTTTTTTAAAAAAAATGGATTAACCGCAATTTTCATTTTCATCATTTGAAAGGGAAGATATAAAGTGACAGTTTAAAAAGAAATTGGTATTCCAATTTTTATCCAAGTTCAGATTTAAAGATTGAAGACACTGTATTATTTTATGCTTTAATTTTTAATTTAAGTAGTGTCTGCCAAGTTATGTAGGAAATCACTAACAGAAGATAGAATGGAAAAATTGTTATTTTCAATTTCTGTCACAAGGCTTTTTACGGTGTTTTTTAATTTATCTACGATTAGCGCTGTTTCTACTATTGTCAAATTGCTTTTTTTGGTTGTTTTGTGTATGAACTAATGCATTAATAAAATCAGCCACAGGAATAAAATTGACCCATTTGTAAAAATACATTTTTTTTAAATTTTAACTGTTGTTTAACGGTGGCCGCAGCAAAATCTCTGGTGGCCGCATGCGGCCACCGTGGCCGCACTTGAGAACCACTGATCTAGATCCTCTAATCTTCTAGATCCTCTAATCTTTTAGATATTTTCGATGTTATCGAACATTCAGAAAACGCATATCTAAAAATACAAAAGACATTTTGTGAAAGATCTGAACCATGAACAATGAAGAGATGAAGAAAAATATTATACTGGAATGGTAGGTTGAATGCTTTAGATTAGGTTAAACGTTAAGTAGAATAATACAGAGGAAAAGGTATGGTGTTCATCCGCAGAAGCAGCCAAGACAGCCAAGGGCTGAGGTTTAAGATGAAAAATGCAGAGGATCTTAGGGAACATTAATCAATATCACAATCAGCAGACAAAGCGGTACTTTGAACACCATCTTAATAACTATGATTTATTTTAAGTTAAGTTTTTTAAATTTTAAGTTACTACAGAAACAATAGTGGTTTATGTAAATTATTAAGGCGCCCTATGACGCCTCGAATTCACTCAGATTAGAGTAGATACTAAAGAAATTTCTTAGGTTAGAGGTTATACATGAGGTAGTTTGGATTCTACCCAATTTTATACCCCAGCGCATGGGTACAGGGCAGCTTGGGGTATGTAACCCTCAAGAAAAGAAGATCGATTTACTTAGCACTTCTTCAAGCTGTTGGTTGGCGCAGTATAAACCTCCCTGTACTGTGCGAGTTGCCCTTATGGGCGCCACCTCACCATCATCGAGCTCGTTCGCGTGTGCTTCTTTTTCTGCCAAATGCGAGGAGAGGTGCTCTCAGAAACTCTCCGGTAACCAGAGCGATTAATCTGCTCAACCACTAAGCCGAATATGTAGATATATTTGGTTTTTTTTTATGTTATTATTATGTTTTTATGGATTATTCTGTAATGCCAATCACCCATTGTCTCTATGAAAAATAAATAAAAAATAAACATTTAGGATTTTTTGCTAAATTACACGTATACACCTGAAGTATCTTAGAGCCACTGATATAAATAAATCTGCTGATCTGATAATAGAAACATGTTTGCTAATTGAAACTGGAACATCTCGCGGTCTGGCTTATCGAATTGTTCGCGTTTTCATGCGCCCCGTTTGGATCGTGACGTTTCTCGTTGAATAATTGATCAAATCAAAAGCTCAAATCCGACAAAGCTTTCAGTCGGTAACCACCGCCAACTTTGGATTCTTCGCCAACAGTCTTTCGACGTTCCCTCTCTTGCTCTTTCTCGGTTTCAGCGATTTAATTATTAAGCGGGCCTCGTGCCCGGCGTGCCCGATGAACGTGCACGTGAGGTGGCTGGGGCACTTTCTGCGCCGTAACCGATCGGCTGCCGGCAAAAAGATAAATTGGCAAAGTGTCGCCGAGATGGTCACGTGCCTGGGGCCACTTAACTTTTTGTCCGATGCAAAAATGCAGCGAATACTCCGGTTATTTCGTTTCCTCCCTATCCGCGAGAAATAGAAAAGTGTTGAGAAATATTGTCGCAATTCGTTTCGGATGAAAACTGACTTGCGATGCGGAATGAAAGCGTGACACCGCCGCACAATTGCGTCTCGGAAAATTCGCCGTTAAAAATTTCAGAATTTTCCGGACCAAAGTATAAATGCATAAAAAATTATCATATTTTTTTTCTATTCTGTGCCCCTCGGTCCTCAACAAAGGACACATTGAGTCAATTGATCATTGCTTTGACAGGCAATATGGTTTGACCTTCTCCATTGTAACAAAGTTTAATAACAGATGTTGAATATATCAGCCCGAAAATAGCAAGCAGTATACGATAACCTTAGAATAACCCGAGTAGTGCATTGACCATTATTTTTTAATCTAATTTATGTAATAAAACATCACCTGGTAATGGATTGCCGAGAAAGGAAAGGATTGTCATCAGCTGACCATCTAGGAGGTAAAAGTGGGGCTAGGCAGTTGAGCTAATTCGAAGTGTTCTAAACCCTCCCATAACGCTCTCTGCTACAACGTAGCTTTCTATAACAAGTTTGACACCGTATATAAATAAAAAAAAAGTATAAACGCCGTTTGGTTGACAATAAAAAATATCACATGACATTGAACAAGGTCATTTTAAATATCTATCGAGGAAAATTATCGACATAATAAAATTTTCCCAAGCTTTGGCTTCTATAATGTGATTTATGCTTTGGCTCGTAGGTAACATTTTACAGCGAAACCCCGTTTTTACGTTCCTGAAATTCAGGTTTTCCTTTTTTTTCCTTTCAGAATTTCATTACCTCCGTATGTTTTATAAAAAATATTTATGTATGTAGTTAGGCGCGTTGGAATTAATTAATTTAATGCCAACTATCCTTCGTTAAATAAATAAATATAAAACAAATAATGTTAATTTAAATCTTACTGAAATAATACTGAAATTTACCAGTGACGTGGTTTGACACTGAAAGGAATATTAGTTCGAAAGACGCATTGTCCTTGAATCTTTAAAAACTCTAATGATATGGCGCTCAGAAATCATTCTGTCCACTCTTTTATTCGCCGCAATTCTTCTGATATATTTATATATTAAATAAATTCTGATGATATGAAGTTATGGAAATCTATGATATAGTGGACAGTCATATTCATGAATAATTCTCTAAGTAGTTCTAAAAAAATAATATAGAACTAGGTATATTAACAGCCTTAACCTATCCGTCATGGCGTCTCAAAAACAACCCAGTCGTCCGATGGAGATATCTCAAATATTGTTTTTAGAGATCAAACCATCATTCTTCCGTAAAACAAGTTTAAAAAAAATTGTCGCAATTTGTCTTAGAGGTCCAATTTTCAATTTTTAATTGAGCAAAATAGTATAAGAAACTATGATTTATATCTTCATAATGGATTTTAGACAAAAGAATTAAAAATATGGCAAAGCAGATTTGATCAAAATGGCTTCAGAAGTTGTATATCAAATCTGTTTAGAGGAAATGAGCAGCAATGAAAATTGGGATATTAATAAATTGCCTTTAAAGGGGAGCTGCAGATTGCATGTATTTTTCCCAGGAGATTTACAACAAGCTTTAACTCTTTCCACTCTGAAAGTCATAACTGTTGGCCCAATTAAGTTTGGTAGGCAGCGCTAAAGGCCAGCAGTTATGACCTAAGAACGTAATAATTTATGCGCCGATTTCAATGGGACGCATCTAAATTTTACGAAATATTATTGCTTCCAAGTATTTAGGAGGGTTTCAAAATGTTGAATAACCCAACATTTTTTTATTTAAATTTATAATTACGCGTAATTAATTCTCAGAAAATATGTTTGCATTTATCGATATTATTCATATGCTAAAATTTTTGAAGTAAATAGTCGTTTTTTCAATGGCGAAGACAATTCGCTCAGCAATGAAACAGATAGTGGAAGTGAAATCATCCCTCACAAAAGAAAGAAATGTGGATACTCTAGCAATGAGACAGACGATAAAGATAATTCAACATTTATTAATCTCACGTCATCAAGATCTTCGAATTTGTCAAATAATTCGTACCCTTTGTCTAATAATTATTTACAAAAAATAATTAATTGAATTATCAATGATACAATAGTAGTAGGGCCAAATATTCTAGCCAATTGTTTGAAACCTATTGATTATTAGAATCTGTAGAAAATAAGTTAAAAAGAAACTAAAAACCACTGACTCATGTGCAATTTATATATAGACTAGTTATTCAACTGGTTGGAAGTCACAGGGAAAGATTAATAAAAAAAGACATTCAGTGGATCCAGAGCAGCGATTAAATCACGTCAATCTACATCTGATAG
>JAGXCT010036431.1:0-24049 GCA_022495035.1 Philopotamus ludificatus | reverse complement strand
CCGTCCATATGGCCAGAGTGTGCGGCGCACACAGGCGCCGGAAGATTAGGTGCGCAGAGAGGCGCAATTAGAGGAAAAATTGGTGAATATTAACTATTAATTCATTAAAATTTCTTAAAATCGAACAAATTTCGATAAAACTTTTTAATATTTTTTAAGAAGTATAGGGGTTCCAACTAATATTCTGCACACAGGCGCCGGATTCTGTCGACGCGCCACTTCTCAGTAAATACTGGCTGCGAATCATCTCCCTCAGCTCAACGTGGTATGCTCCCGCAGTCTCTGGTACTAACAGAATCGAAATCGAATCAGATCTTCTAAAATCAGTCCATTTGAAGATGGCGAGTTTCGGTTCTTCTTCTTGCATAAATATCATTTTTAATGACACCATATTGAAACCATATGTTTCTATGACTGTTCTTCATCTTTCAGTATTTTTTTCAATAACTAATAAAGGATTAAAGAAAATTAAATAAATAAATAATATGTGATCATCGATTTAGAGATTATAAAGTTGATTACTGAAGCAACTGATTAATAGAGCAGAAAGTATTTCCGTATTAATTGTTTGTGACTACTGTGAGAACCAGGCATATATTGCCAACTATATGGGCAAACAGTGACGCGCCAACAGTGTCCGGCGTTTGTGTGCAGAATATTAATTGAGGCCCCTATCCCCCCCCCACTATAAAAAAATGCGAACATTTTAATTGTTTTTTTGATTTTAGAAAGTTTAATGAATTAATATTTAATATATTCTAATTTCTCCCGGCACCTGTGTGCGCCGCACAATTTGGCCATATGGACAAACCAAAACAAAACGAACGTTAAATGAATTCCAGGCAGGTTCGACATTTAAAGAGTTAAATCCTTCACACCCCCTTTTGGATAGGAATGTGTTCATTCAGGACTAGAAACATCTGAAATTCATTCGTAAGTAAATTCATGTTCTAGATATATTTTGCACTTAGTTAACGATAAATTAGTTCATCTAAAAAAAATGTGCAGAGAATCCTTCATTCCTTCGAATAAATAAACCTAATTACGAGCTGAATAGAAACTAGTAAGAAAACAGAACGATTGTACTTCGTTTAAAACTCGCAGAGTTCAGAAAAATTAAACCCCTGAGAGTCGAATAGTACAGCGTTGAGGCCATCTTGGAATTCACATATCTCGGCTCACTTGTTATAAATAATAATGAAACCAATTTGGAAGTACGAAAAACCATGCTGGTAAACCGGTGCTACTTTGGACTTGAACAGCATCTACAGTCGAGATCCTTAGAGGAAATGCCGCATTAGACAACATAGAGTAGGTCGTGACAGGTAAGGACAGGACCACAAAACGTGACTGCAATCCTGACAGACTTGCCCACACCAGCAATGTAGATATGTTAAAAGGCTAAACTCTTTAAGTTTAGCCTTAAAATTACCTCCGCCAGTCAGGAATTGACTGACCCAGAAGTCTGGGAAGAACCAGCTACAGTTAATCCTGGCTCTGATATCGTGAAAGAAGAGATAGGTAGTCCGTCCTTTGGGGGAGGAAATCTCACCTCTCCTGCCACTGATCAAAAGCCGATTGGCTGTACCGATATACAAGGATATACCGGTCACAGCTGTCGTCAGAGTGACCAGACTCCGGTGGGCCTGTCAGGTGTCAAGGATGCGGAACAGTTAGCGACCGAAAAAGCTTATGGTTAACAAGCCTTCCTGTCCCCGGAGGAAAGGAAGGCCAAGGCTGAGGTGGTTGGACTATGTATAGAGGGACACTACATCATTGAAACTTACCGCAAGATGGAACGTCTTGGCGGGATACCGGATAAAATGGAGAAGGGTGTTGAATGAGGACAGGGTAGTTTTCGCGTCATTTCAGGATCGGAAATGATTATAGTCATTTAATAGAATATTTGAAGAATACTAAAAAAAAAAGCAAAACTGTGGATTACAAAAATGGACTCTTACTTAAATTTAAATTAGAACATTGTGTTGTTAATTGAGTCGGAGTTGTTATATTTTTATAACGATTATGACTTCTAAAAAAATACAATTCGACAACTCTCGACTCCGAATCCAACTCCACAGCCCTGAAAAATCCAAAAATATATTCTATTGTTCCAGAATTAGCTATGATTGGCTTATCGAGACACACTGAATGATTATCTACCATTCATAAATTTTATTAAATGACTACGGACCGATAGTTGATAAATTTAGAGTCTGTGCTATCTCTTATACTGTCAATCCTGAATCAGTTTTGATAGCAGTTTGAATCACTCGAAGTTCGGCAGACCATAGTCTATGAAAAACTCACAGAATAATAAAATACATATATATATTTTTATTAATGATTTTATTGTAATAAAAATAGACTATATACACATATAGTAATAAAATATTTGTACGAGAAAAAATATACACCAATATAACAAAAAACTCTTTTCTTTTTCGTATAAAGGGTTCTATTAATATTTATAAAGAAAAAAATATCACCAGCATATTGTTTGTTATTAAAGTTAAATATGCTAAATAATACAGTATAAAACTTGAAAGATCAGAACGCCACTATTTTTATGCGCTCAGATTGGAGCTTTTATTTATTCGTTTTGATTAAAAATGCCCTTCGCTTTTTTATCGGATGGGAATGATAAATTTATTGAATGGAATAATTGAACAACAAAAAAAACATGGAATTATTAGTTTAAACAAAAATAGCGACTACTATGATGAATATTTCGATATAAATTCAAAAATATATTTATTAGTAAATTCGAAAGAACAAAAATCAATTGCCTATCTAAATCAAATGCTAATATGTATCTCTAAAAAAAATTGACATATTTAGACAGATGCCGTTTTATAAAACATAAATATTATACAGTCGCTGCAATTACGACACAATGAATCATTGTTTATTTGAACAAATGCAAAATTATGTTTTAATACGTGATGATATTTTCGTTTGCGACATAAATCTCGCTCTATATTCGTGTCGTATTATTAAACTTTACATATCACAAATGAATTAAAAAAAAGTGTATGCAAATTGAACAGTCAAAAATGCAATCAAAATTTCATAAGCAATGTTAATATATTTTATAACTTACTAAGCCACTATCACAAATTCCTTAATTTAATAACGCACAGACACGTACATGTTTAATATATTTAAATAAAATTTATTATTGTCATGCTTTCATGTTAAATTATCAACGTGAGTTGAATGCGATCGGCCTGCAAATATTAATCGTTACAATCGTAATATTTAAAAAAAAATTATCAATAAGTATCCACCATGCTGCACCTAAAAATAGGTAAGATGAAAAGAATGTCGTTGTTTAGGCTCCAAATGAATATCGCCGATGGCCTTGCATCAACGAGCGACCATCTGTTCTTCGTTATTGTCGAGTTATGAGAGCGATTCATTTATGATCCATTCAGGCCATCATAGGAAACGTGTATCGCCTCAAATCGGTTAGATTAAAAGAAGAAATCTTGAAAAAATCCCCAGTAAACAACGAAAGATGCATTCTGCAACACGAGAATACAAAGATAAAATCATGGAGTTAGATTTAGAAGGTTTACCACATCATCTGACAAAGCTCCGTCAGACTATCACCCCTTGAGATCTTTGGAGCATTCGCTTAGTAATAAAAAAATGGGATCAATCGAAGATATTGAAAATCTTTAACCGCTTCAGTGCCGTAAGGACACCGGTGGCCTCTGCGTACGGACGACGCGGAATACCGTAAGGTCACCGGTGGCCGCTGTCTTTGCGTATTAATGCTCTATTTATATAATATTTTTTTGTGAAAGTCCATTGTGTTTTTATGAAGACGGAATTACGAAAAAAACGAGGAAACTCGTTCGGATGGAGGCAATGCCACACTCGGCGGTTGGTTTGGACCATCTCTAAGGTGTGGAATGTTGGTCTGGCGGCCTAAAGAGGGGCCCGCCCTTCTATAAGGCTAGCGAATCAATCTGCACCAGGATAACATAGCCCACTAACATTGTTCTTGGTGTGTTCTGAAAGGACAGAGACAACTCCAACAACGACGAGCATGTAAAGAATGGCGAAGTAAAAGTCGTACAAAATCATCATCATCATCCCGATAACTTTATTTAATAACTTTCTACCTTCGAGAGACTGTAATGAGAAATTTGCTATACGCGGGTGAAATATTCCAATGTGGGTCATTGCCACTTGGAGGATACTACGCGATTTCCACCGGTCCCGGGTTTCTTCCATCCATCTCCCAAACAGCAGCAGAGGCGCGTCCAACTTAACCCTGAGGCCAGGATTACGACGGTCGCCGAGCACTCATGAGCCCGAGAGCTGAGCCGTCAATGTGCCGATTGTAACAATAATACTCGGACGTGGATATAGCCCATTTGAATTTACGGTCTGATCAGGTGCTATGGGCACCTCCGATACGGATAGCGGCTCGGGCTCTACATGGTTTCGTAGACTTTCAGTATTTTTTTTATTGTAAAACAAACGACATTTTTTCCTCTTTACCTATTACTTACGACTCTGATTCAAAATTAGTAGATAAAACTAGGGAAAAGCACAAAATTGAAATGATCTTTGTAAAAACATCTCACTTACATACAATTACAATATTAGAATGAAAATTATATTAGATTTCGACGTGAATTTTATAAATAATAATACGTACGAGTTTTGGACGAGACGCTCGTAGTTTAAAAAGCACTTCCGACTAACGTGATTCATTCATTTGCTTCAAAAAAATAATACGTGCTGTTTTATCTTAGAAATATGGGCAACTTTATAATTCATTGGACACGTTCGGCGAACGCGAGCGCTTTGAAATTAAACCGAAATCAACTCGGAATAAAATTCATCCGATTAAGGCTGTTGCATTGAAACGTTTGGAACGTTTCAAATTTTATATATATATATATATCGTTCACGTAGCAATCTGATATATTTTCAATTGATTAATAAATATTGACACAGCCTTTGTAACCCGAGATAATATGATGTAATAAATACACCAATATCTTGATTTGTACATAAATTTGAGATAACACATAAATTAATGATTAAATATGATATTTAGCAAAAAATTCATGTAAAGGTTGTAACAACGATGAAAAAAAAATATGATAACAATAATTAAGTAGGGTGCCATGTCCCGTACGGGGGCGTTTCACGCATATTTTATGGCAGGTACAATTTTAATGTAAAATAACCAATCTATTGCTGAATCACAATGTTGTAATATATTAAGGGAACCGAAAAGTAATCAAAATTATTTCGATGCGTTCATTCACAGTTAGTTTGTATCAAGACACGGTCCCGCAAACACGTGAGTTCAAGATCATTGAGGGATGGAATTTGGGTTTCGCATGAATTGACGGAGACGGCGCTCGATCAATGGCGTACCATCTGCGTGTCTCTTTTGTCTCGGTATGAAGCTGACCAGACTGTTACAGCAAGTATGTTGTGAACAACTCGAGCGAATGATTCATCAACACAATAACGCTGAAAAAATAACACAGGAAAAAATAAGGGAGCTTGGATTGGACCTTTAAACTTATCCATCCTATTCACCGGATCTCGCTCCATCGGATTACCACCTTTTCAGATCGTCAGAGCATACATTAAGAGGTAAAAAATTTTATAATGTTGATAAAGTGAAAACGAACGTGGAAAAGTTTTTTGATGAAAAATCGCTGTCAAAAAATCTTAGAAAATGAAGGAAATTGTTTTGTTTATTTTTTTTAATAAATAAATGTTTATTGCCAGCCAAAACAAATTGATTAGTTTTCGGTCCCCCTAACACAATTATAATATAATGATGAATATCATACAAGGTAACAAATTGATATTCGCATATTCCATACACGAACATAAATAAATAATTATAAATATAATATACAAAACATGATATTGGTGTACATTTCTAAAATATTGCTGTAAGTTGTTGCCCTTACCTCATATAGCTATTTACAATAAAATAAATTAATAATTAAAGAGTTTTTGTGCTTCCGTTGGTCGTGTCTTTCTTCTCGATCGAATCGGTGAGCAAAGGTTTTGGTTCCACTTCTTTCGTTTCAATTTTTGGAAGAATCGTTTCTTTGTTTTTTTCGATCGCCTCTTTGATAATTTCTTGCTTTTCGGCATCTTTCAAAAGAGTTTCTTGTATCTGAAATATAATCGTATTGAAAACGGATCGTATTTAATCCATATAAAAAAAAATAAAAAAAAAAGAATACATTAGTAGTTTTATCAGTTGCGACGTGAATGGTGATATCTTCCTTTTGTGCCATCTCGATTTCCTTTTGGATTGCTTTATGTATTTTATTCTCGACGTCTAATAATTCTTCCTTGTCGAGAAGCTCGATCAATTCACCAATTTGCTTCTGAGAGAGTTTAACGTTTTCTTTACCGATTGTTTCGATAACCTGAAACGAAAATAAAATACGATGTATATGAATGAAAAAATGATATTTATAATTATTACGTAACATACTTTCAAGACGTCCTCAACTTTGAGTTGTCCATCAAAGTCATCGTCCAATCTTCCCAAAATATGCTGGATTTGATCCATCTTAGAATCATCGGGAACGTTGCGAATCTTCTTAATCGTATTCATCAATTCTTCAATATGAACTAATTCCTCCTTATCGACATTACTCTCACCAGCTATGGCCAACTCCTCAATACCCACACGTTTTTTATTTTTCTCCTTTTCTAAAGATTCAAGAGCCGTGTCCATTTTCAGGATCATTGAATTAACTTTGTTATAAAGTCTGAAAATTTACGGTTTTATATTGTATATTAAAATAAATAAATACATAATTAGTGATAAGGGATAATAAATACCTTCTTGCCCCTTTAGTTTCATGAAGTTTGGTTACATTGACCTTGGTGATTTCTTTAAGTTCTTGAACGTCTTCTTGATATTCGGCCATCTCTTCCTTCAAATCTGCCAACTCTTCTTTTTCAACGAGCATTTGCTTTTTATTCTTACCTAAAATTGATTAAATAATTCAGAAATAAATAAAAAGATTTATATTTGTTTAAAATAATTAACCATTTATTACCGAGAGTATCCAAAGCATTTTCGATAATGTCCATATCTTTGTGGGATATTCCGTCCTCTTTCGAGGCTTCTTTCGGTTTTTCAGTTTCCGTAGTAATTATCGGAGCTTTATCTACGAGCTCGGGAGTAGCTTGTGCAGTAATGATTGGAGCGGTATCCTTTGCTTCCTCTTTTCGAAGACGAGCTGTTTCTTCGCGTTGTTCAATCCTCTCCTCTTGAATCTTTCTTTCTTCTTCTTTGATGGCTTCGATTTTAGCCTAGTATAAATTAAAACATTTATAAAAATATTTAACTTTTTAAAGTAACTTGTAATTTTCTCTTTATATATCGTTATAATAACTTATCCCCCAAAAAAATAAATCTGGTCTCTGCAAAACCAGTATGCTCTACGAAGGAAACCAATAAACTGAAGGTCGACATACTTCCCAGTCTCGATACTTTCACCCCTCTTCCACTTCACTAGGAGTCCCCTACCTTTTTTTCCACGATAATGGATTGTTATTGTGCAACAGGGTCAATGCTTCCTTGAAACTCATCATTTGTGACTTGTTAGAGGCCAACAACGCCTATAGAAGATAAGAATGAATAAGGAGACAAACCCACTTCTACTTGCTTGGAGACAGTGGAGAGGGTGAAGTCGAACACCAACATGTATCTTCTACCACCCCCAGTGTATTCAATGCCAAAGAGGGAAAACTCTTACAAAAAACGCATACCAAGATGTCTTGGGTCATACACATGTGTGTATATATATACCGTATATATATACTCATGTGTCAGTATATATACGTATGTGTCAGGATATATACACATGTGTCAGTATATATACGTATGTGTCAGGATATATACACATGTGTCAGTATATATACACATGTGTCAGGATATATACACATGTGTCAGGATATATATATACACATGTGTCAGGATATATACACATGTGTCAGTATAAATACACATGTGTCAGTATATATACACATGTGTCAGTATATATATACATGTGTCAGGATATATACACATGTGTCAGTATATATATGACTATCATTCGAGAGTCTGGTAAGACCCATATTCTTAGCGAGTGAGTGACTGGTGACTAGCAATGTTTCTATATGCATATCCGGTCTCTTACGGATTTCTCACACCAAAACCAGTATGCCTTGAAAAGGAAAACCCTAAGCAGTTGATCGATAAATGGTCTATTCTCAATACTTTCGTACGTGGTAGAAGATACACGTCCAATGGCCAAGGGAGGAAAAACACAAAAAGCCGGATACCAAAATGGGTTGAATCCCTGTGGTATGGACACAAAAGGGGAGACTCTCGAATGGTGGTCGAGGGCAAAGAAACCTGAGTCTCACACGTGACATAAGGGCTCCCCTTTTATATGTATACATATACATACTGAAATCGTTGTGAAAGGATCGAGATTAGGCTGTTTGTTAGTAATAAAAAATGATTCATATAAGCAAACCTTGTGATCAATTTTTCCTTCTTTCTCTGAAATTGCTGCTTTTTGCGCCACAACCACATTTTCGGGGAGGATAGATATACTAGCTTTCAATTTATCAGACGTCGGTACGTTTTCGGGAATCATTAGAGCGCGAGAGAGCAACAATAATGACGGTGGCACCTTTTCATTCAAAGATAAATCTAACCACTGCTGTAGTTGGGCTTTGAGTCTCTCTTCGGGCATACCATAGGCTCTCATACCTCTGGCTCGGCAAGCTTGTTGCAATTCGCTCAAATTCATCGTGTTAACTCCTTCTCTAGCAATCATTTTATCGTCGGCAGCCAAGGTACGAAGTTTCATTCTTAAATAAAATCTTAACATGGCACTGGTGCCCGTCGTATTTGCTTCTAAAACTCTACACAAGGCCACCAGCTGCGGACGTCCCAGAGAATCCAATGTAATCTCATCTTCAAACAGTTTACCGAATCTCATGATTTCCTCATTCGTTGGCTGTTCTCCGGTAGAACGGATTTTAATGAAAAAATCGCTGAATTCTTTAGCCAATTCCGAGTGATGATCCTTCGATTGCGGTGCCATTTCATCGAGAGTCTGCTGTAAAAACTTTGCCATCTCCAATTTAACTTTTAAACTTTGCCGCATTTTAACCTCTTTTTCGGTGCTAGTTTCAAACGTCGATGGCAACATGCCGGGAAACAGTTTGATGGCGACCGGCAACAAAAATTCCATAAACGGAACAATGATGAATACTGAAAACGGAATTAATCTAAACACATCACCGGACGTACGCACTAACAGCTTGTGTTCTCTTCTGGATAACGTTTTACCGTTCAATATTCGTCCAATCAGTTTTCTGGAGACATTTATGTCTATAAACAGCAATCTAAAACCGTGATAGTAATGCAAAAGCTCGTCGATGATCTTTTGCTTGAGCGACTTTTTCACGACCGGTTTCTTATCGGGCGGATTGGAAACGGCCACAACGGTTTCCTTTTTTAAATTTTGAATGGATTCTTCGACTTTTGACGACGGTTTCAATGGTTCATTATCGTAATATACATTACTGACAGAAAAATGTCTGAAACAATTCGCATCGAGAGGTTTATATATGTATGGATTGTGATTAACGTTTACTTCACGGGATAGTGTGTGAGTTGATAATCTCGCATAGAGCGGTGACATTGAAATACGACCATCTCGACATAATAAATTATCTTCAATAATTTTCCACTGCTTAGAGTTACATTCTGAAACAATGAAAAATACAGAATTATATATTTTTTAATGATTATTAGATTTTAATCATTTTTGACAATTGTGGATCCTTAAAAAATATTTCAATATAAATTAGACCTAGATAACATGAGAGTACCTACAAATCATATTTGATATGAACGTGAATTTTATTCACGGTTGTTATTATTTACTTTGTTAACGGTTTAGATAACAGATCGAACGTTAATCTGACGGATTTCACATTAATTTTAAAGTTAAATAATATATTGATATTGTGATTATGGTTCAAGGTTAAAGATTTACTTAATCATTTATACTCTTTCATTGAGGTATTAATAATATTCTCATTATATCGTCGATAAAATGAATACAATTTTCGAAGGTCAACCTCAATGCTAATACACGTTAATCATAATTCTGGGTTAAACGTGAAAATATACGAAAATATTATCACTGACATACTGTGAAAAATTATTTCACTCATTTATTATTGTATTTTTTTACTTTTTTTTCAAATAAAAGATATTCCCACGTTTTTTTCATAGTTGGCCTAATTAAAATATTATGTTAAAAAGTATATTTTTTATGTTATTCAGGATGAAGGCTAGTTGTAAGAAAACAAAAACATTATGCAAGAAGGGCATGTTGATGGCGTGATGTGATGGCTGAAATGACATGTCATATTATATAAACAAAGCGGACACGTGGTCATCCGTGCGAGAACATGGGTGCAGGGTGGCGGAGTCACCTGCGCGGAGGCGGAGGGGGCCGGGGCGCCGTAGCAGCCCGCCGCAGCGTGACAGCGCCGACATCGCCGGTCTCGGTGTTGCCACACTGAGTCACCCGTCAAAAGTAGTACACAGAGTGCTGCCAGTTTTTCAGACCCCTTTAAAATACAATGAATATTTCTAATTAATAATTATCTGTAAATTCATATAATGAAAATCATTTATAATAAAAATAAAATATTTAATTTTTTACCCTTTAAACTTTAGCCCGCTAAGGAAATTTATATTATTTTATCCAGTACGCGAATAAATTTGCAAATCCAAAAATGTACTCGGATTTATTAACGAAACTTATGGGTTCTAGATATTTCCATGAATCGAATGAACATTCTTATCGTTTTGTTAACCGATCCATCACGGCGGCTCGAAACCAACTGCTCTGACCGATGGGGTCTATTTGGTATGAAATGAATGTATGAAAATAGACCCCAAACATTTAATGTCTAGATATTGATAAATTATTCGACAATACCTTGACATTTGTTTTAAAAATAGATTTATCTAAGAATAAAAATAGCTTCTCATGATATGCTTAATAATTTGGATATTTTTACTAATCGTGTATACTCAATGATGTTCCGCCGCAACTGAGGCACGCTCCCGATTCGTCGCATGTGGTTTCACTACTTGCACGATGTTTTTTGTCGCTCGCATCCGGTACAGACCGATAAAAAACATCGCGTCCGTGCTAATGGAAACTCATATTATTTCTTTTTTTTCGCAATTGCGGACAATAAATCAATGATTATTTATTCCTCAGACTTTTTTAGACAAATACCAAAAGTTTAGGACATGTAGGATTTATATTAAAAGAGTAATTCGAGAAATTACAAAAACTTTGTGTCCCAAATAGACCCCTAGGCTAGGTTAATGCCAATCAACTTTTACTTTCTGTTACTAGTTAAAAATTATGGTAAAAGTTATTTTCGTTCTCTCAAACTGTTATAAACCGGTCATCGTACGTCCATATCACTTCTGGGCTCTCGATATTCTCGAGTGCACTCCAGTCAGTCACATCTTCGTGATTCCGCTCGCACCAGAGATACGTCTCTGGGATCTTATAATCATCAACTCATACCAAAGGAATCTTTGAGAACTTTATCTTTATCATCTCGTACCGGAGATTCGTCTGTGGGATTTTATTCGCGCCTCAGTCGCAGTGGAACATCGTCGAGTTCAAACGTCATTTACGCGTCATATTGATTAGTAAAAATATCCAAATTATGAAGCATATCATGAGTAATTATTTTTATTCTTAGATAAATCCATTTTTAAACATATAAAATGTACCCCCATCGGCTAGAGCCGTTGGTTTCGAGCCTCCTTGACGAATCGGTTAAAAATCAATGTTGATGTAGTACTTTTAATCTTGGGGTTAGGTTTTCCAATTGTATTTTGTAAATTAACCGTTTGGACGCCACGCCGTACAGGCGCGAGAAATCGGTCTAACCACCAGCGCCACGCCGTACAGGTACGGGAACGCCACTACGAATTTATCTATGAATAAATAATGGTGGCGTACGGTAAAATTCCATATAATTAGCGTGGCGATTAAAGGGTTAAACGAAATCAATAAATCAACCATTTTTTCATTCACATAATTGAAATGACCTTGTCCTGTTTTTAGTTTGTTCACGCTTGGGTATTATAATGTTGAAATGAAATGAAAATTAAGTGTTTTGTAGAAAATGGCGATCTAGAAGGAAGCACTATAGGAGAGACTGCCGCATACGCTCACTCTATAGCAGAATGCGCTATAGGAGGGTTGATTGTACTTACCTAATGAGCATCATTATAAATGGAATATTTAAATCTGAATGTAGCTTAATTTCACGTTAATTTTTTTGTTTCTTTTTCTCATCAAGGGCGTTAACCGTTTGGATGCCAAGTGGACACGGGTATTATACGGACAATAATGAGGATTTGAATGGACGAGTTAGAGAAAGGTGTACAGATGTCAATAAAATTGACATATTTTATTATATTCTTGACATTTTTATTACAATATCTATTTTATAACATCACAAATATATGACATGTAATTTTAAACAGTTATTAATCAATCGTTACACAGTGAAACGAAACTAGATCGAAATCCTCCGTTTCATTTCATTGTTAATACATATTCAGGGTAACAACATTTTACGGGGGGAGGTACTTTCATATAACAAATTATTAATTATTTCCATCGTATGACATTATCGGTTTCTCATAAAAATATGTGTTTCCGGATATATAAAAAAAAATCAACACTGACAAAATATTTGAAACGTTACGAGGATTCATACATGGTATGAAGCCAGATTTCGTCTAATTTAATTATTCAAAAGAGGGGGTGATAGCGTCAGATTAATAATATTAATGTTATTATGATGGAATGTTAGAAGTTTAATTTAGATAATCTTAAGCGATTAGGGTCTTTAAACAATCTATGTAGATGTCACACGTATGTATTATTATAAATTATATCGTTACGCAATTAAAAAATAAACTCTAGGCTGTGGATTGATAGAGGTATATTAATTCGTTAAGTGACTGAGCCGTCAATGATTGAATGCAAAATATATTTTAAACATTGAAATTCTCTAATCTCTATGAGTACAAACGCATAATTGATAATAAATAAGCGCAAGGCTCTTTGGCATAAGCAACTTCTTTGGATTTACCATCTTCTCGATGACATAGCCGCCTTCGTTAATTAATTTACCTCTACGGTATGGTTTTGAATCGTCAGATATGGATCGGGTTTCGATTCTGTTCTAACGAATTTCATTTCTACCTGGTGCTCACAAATATTCTAATCATGTATATCATTCACACTCGATATAAACACATAGATCGTTAAATTTGAGTAAGGTATTAGTTATACTATCTTGAAAACCTGGTATCTGATAAATATTACTTAGCATACATAGATATTAGATTCCAAATATTTAAATACAAGTGAAGTTTATTTTAAATAATACGTCTGAAACGATAGTCGAAATCAAATAAAATCTGGAGAATTAAAGTCATCGGAAGTATCTTTCATAGATAATCTCAACGGTAAGGGCTAGTTCTTCCGTTAAAATTTTAAATATTTACCCTGTTGGATGTTAAACACGATTGTGGTAAAGAAGATGTAAAATATATTATATTATTATATTGAGTAATAGTAAAGAGTGACGTCGTTCTACTATTTTTCAAAATTATAATCTGTGATATTACGCAGAAAAATTGAAAGATTCTAATCACTATCAAGTTATAATCGTATAACAAAGATCAAGCAGTGGTTAACTAGATTGAGGATTTTAGGTTTTCGCAACATCTAAATCAATATTACATTGGATTTAAGATTTTTTTTTCATAGTGAAATGCTCACGATGACATGATTATCGCTATGCAGTGCACTAAACATATATATTTATCAATTAATAAAATATAAACGAAAGTAATATAATATTATTAGTATTAGAAATATAGTATTTTCATAGTCTGGTGGGGTTAGAAAAATATAAATAATTTTTATTCTCGAAATCATTAGAAAACACAACATGTCACAATATAATCAGAGAATGGGAAGATTAGATATTTTTTTTGAAGATCATAAGACATCATTTGCTTAATCTATATTTTATTTACATCAATGCTATCCTACATCATGTAAATCAAAATATATTCATTTTAATCTATGGATAAAATTTTCACGATTCAATACATTTAATTTATGCTTATGTGAAACACTCTTCTTGTATGAAAATTATAAAATAATTGCAGATTCCAACAGTAGAAATCGATCAAATCAAGATATTCATCAAAAATAACAACAGTATACAAGGTGTAATCAAAAAATATGCCAAATTTTGAATGCAAGTCTGACTTATATTGACATTGGTAAGCCATATTGGATGCTTACTGTATTTTTGGCTCACGAAAAGTTATACGCGTTTTGGTGATTTCGGCGATTCTTTGCTTGTATGGTATAAATGGAAAATGTGGAGAGAATTTTTGTCTAAAAACAACAACTCATTCCCAAAGACGAAAAATAATGTGAAAAAACATCATTTTTCCAATGTGGCGGAGATAAAGATAGAACCGTAGAAGGATTCTACAAGCGTATGATGTATCTGTCCAGAAATTTACATGTCTGAGCTCATTAATAACAAAAGATAACAAACCCAATAAGGAAGATAAAAAAAAACCATATTGGCTAACAGGTGATACTTTGGACTTCAAAAGGTCAAGTTTTACATGACCTCGTCAGGCTTGTCCTGACACACAGGTCTGAATATTGGGCTTTGACAAAGAAGCTGAGCGACAATTGAACATCTTGGAAAGGAGGATTCTGAGACAGATATTTGGAGCTATATTTGATAATGGGAAACGGCGTGACCGATGCCACATGGAGTTGTATTGAATAGATGTCGGTGGGTTGGTACCGGAAAGGCTTATGGTCAACAAGCCTACTTTTTTTCTAGCTATTGAAGACCAATGCTGAGGTGATTGGATGTGCGCAGTAGGAAAATGCTTCATTGACTGGAATATGGAGTAACGTGGTGACAGATCGGATGAGATGAATAAATAAAGATTTTCCGAGAAAAATGTACATTCCGCATATTTTTTATTGAAACCTTGTATATTCTATTTATGATATGCATATTCTATAAAAGAGTGTTTCATATAGACGTTCGACTTTATTAATCAATTGAGAAATTTGTGAACATTTATCTAATTGGTATTTTAAATACATTAATTCTGCAGAGGAAACGTTGTCCGATTGGAAACGCATATGATTTTCAAAACCATTAATTACTGAATAACAATCATGCAATAACTATCTACACAATTAATGTACAATATGTCTATGCCATAAATTTCGTATTTTTTTTCTCATGTTTTTTGGCAAATATAACCTATTTAATATGCACCATTTTAATTTATACAATGTGCCTTTCGACACGGATATTTTATATTCCAAATTTTAAAATAAAATATCAAGTTAATTTTATAATACACTAATCAAACAAAATCAAAAACAATAAATTCTATCACAGGCATATAATAATAGATTTAGGATATTTTTAATAATTTTAAAAACAATTCAGATTGAAATCTTTTTTCAGAATTATAGTTCGTTGATTTTTTTTTATTACTATTATTAAGCGATTAAAATAATATAACAACATCAATGATTATTTTTATCGGTGGCGTAACTCAAATATGCGTTAAAATCATTGTATCACTTTAATTTTTAAATAATTTCATTTGTATTATAAAAATACAGTATGTACACGCATCTGTTTTTGAGATGCAATCGAGTATTGTTCAATTTTTTTTATGCTCTTCAATCTGTTGTCTTCTCCGGCTACATGCGTCACAACATTTATATTAATGTTTCTGTAGCGGAATGGACGTTAGACAATGGTGTTGTGGCTTCGATCTCCGTTAATGCCGGCGCGGGCTCTCCTCAGGACCAAGGGGGCAGGGGGCGCGTGCCGACAGGGGATCGTCAGAAGGAGCTGTCGAAGACGGTCATAGATCTGGATATATCTTCGTCGTTGTTGCAACACTCTAGAAACTCCTCCAGCGTCACCACACCGTCCTGGTTTACATCCATTTTCTGCAAACATACATATCGTAATACCAAACGTACGTAAATAATTCTCATATCGTCGTTACCTGAAATATTCTATCGACTTTTTCTTTAACAGTATCTTCTTCAACGCACGGTTCAGATAGTTTTCCCATAAGGTCATAAATAGCGCTAACTATATCCGTCATTTCTTCACGTGTTATGTATCCATCACCATTTATATCATAAAGAGAAAATGTCCAACGTAATTTTTCTTCTAGTGATCCTCTAGAGAGGATCGATAGACCAGTAACGAATTCCTGAAAATGAATCGTTAAATTAATAACATACATTAAAATTATGAACAAATTTAATGTATACGTACGTCAAAGCTTAAAAGTCCACTATTATCTTGGTCCAATGTATTAAAAACATAATGTGCATACTGGCTTGTGTTAGCTGTAACAAAATAAAAATAAATATTAGTTTTAGTGATGTTATGGCCTCCGAGAGCCAAATATCTGAGTTGGGATCCTTTCCTTTGACTAGAATAAATAGAGAAAGGTTCATAATATCTAAATCAGTTAATGTAACATGCATATTTCAGAACAGTAGTGATTGTACAGTAGGATAATGGAGTTTACGAGATGATTTTGGAAAATTAAAAAGGGTATATTGTTCAACAGAAGTTTTGATGAAGTCAGTGCAACAAAATCCACGTTTTACATCATTAAGTTGAGAGTTTGGGCACCACATCGACGAGTGATATGTGAGGTACGGAAGAATGTTGAAGATTTCATGGATGGGATGCGTCAAGACTGAAACCCTACTTCAATTTTTTCCCATGGAGCTGGAGCTTCTGGACACCATTAAAAGCAAAAAAAAAAATATCACAGACACATCATTCGTGGACTGAAGTTTAGTTTTCTGCAGACTACTATGATAGTTCAGAATTGTTTCAGTCCCAATACGGAGATGCTAAAAAATTCAGAAGATCAACTACGTCTTAAGAGGAATTACAAAATGAGACTGAACTCTATTAGTTACAACGTTATACTTTTATACCCACGATGAAGCTGTGTCAGACCAGTCCGACACAGTTCCATCTTTTGCCCACACCGCATATACCAGCTTGGGCCGGTTTAATAGGTAAAGCAGCTTCGCACAACTCTTTGAAAGCCGATGCAAAGCAAGCAAATGCCATGTGTCCGATTGGGCCCTCCACCGAGAGACCCTATAGGTTAAATGCTGCATCGGAGAGCATGGAGTAGGTTGACGCGTGACATCCAGGTGAGGACAGGACCACAGAGTGTGACTGTACTCCTGACAAGCGAAACCACACGAACAGTGAGAAAATGTTACAACGTTATAACCCTAGTTCATGTGATAAAATTTAATTTGAAGTAAAGTAGTTGCCATTATTGCTCAGTGAGTCAGTGAAGAGAGCAGTATGAGCAGTAAGCAAGGATTATAAAACTTGGAGTTCTTCAACCACTATGGTCATCTCGATGTGATAACTGTCAATCCACCGGACACGAGCTGGAAGCTTTCCGCAAAAGTTATTTGAAGTGGAATGTGTTCATTCGATTGTTAGGTTATCGACATAAATTATATTACATCAATCAACTGTCCTATTGTAGAGCCCAACCCGAACACCCTTCTCAATTGTATCCGGTCTGCCGTTAGGTTGCTCCATCTTCCGGTAAGTTTCAATGATGCAGTGTCGCTTTTTACACAGTCCAACCACCTCAGCCTTAGTCTTCCTTTCCTCCGGGGATAGGAAGGCTTGTTAATCATACACTTTTTCAGTGGCTGACTCTCTCATCCTTAACATGTGATCGGCCCACCGGAGTCTGGCCAATACGGTTCCAAATATCCGTCTCAGAATTCTCCTCTCCAGGATATCAAGTTGTCCCTCATCTTGCTTTTCATCTGAATGTTGAAGTCCAACATTCAGACGGGCCTGATGAGGGTTATGTAGAGTTTAACTTTAGTCTTCCTTGAGAGGAATTTCGACCGTAGGAGTTGAAATCCAAAGTAGCACGGGTTTTGCTTCATACTTCCAAATTGGTTTCATTATTAATTGTAATAAGTGAGTCGAGATACGTGAATTTCTGGACGGCCTCGAAACTGTACTCTTCTGACTCTCAGGGGTTCAAGGATTTGCCCTTGGCATTTGGGCATCTATTTTACTTAGGTTTCGTTGATCCTCAGTCCCATGTCAATTGCCTTTTATTATTTGCTGGTATGCATCCTTGAGAGCCGCTAGAGATCTGGTCACAATATCTATGTCGTCGGCAGAAGGCAAGTTGCACTGATTTATTAGATTGGTAGGGTTAATGTCACCAATGAAACGTGACGACGACTTCTCCAGCTGCCTCCGTCCAAGCCGAAGATAAAATAAAACAACGATTGCTTTTGGAATTATTTATTTTAAGCAAGTGGAATACAAAAATTCGTACATTTCAGCAAAATGTTTAACTTTACAATTAATTTCTTAGTAATTTTTTTTAAATTTATAATCTGAAGAATTAAATTATTAACTTTAGCTATTTCACATTTCAAACCCAATTATCTGTAATCTTTGTATATTTAAATTAATACACGCGATGGAAGTGGACATCCATCGTCGCATTATCCTCGAGAAACATCTCACAATCACCCGAGGGAATTATGAAATCTACCAAAACCTAAGACATACACACACGGAAGATGAACTATCCATTACTTAATCAAGCTGGTAATTTTTCTAGTCAGCACTAATAGTGTCATCTCGGAGTACTGGATAAACCAATAGTATCCATTCAGGTTTTTGTCACATTCTAACGGCTTTTCAGTAGTCACTCCACGATGTATGTAGAATGTTAAAAAGGCGTTCAAAGATACAATGAAAAAATTAAATTAAATGAAAAAAGGGTTAAGAAACATATCATCAACAATATGTTAATAAAATATTTGTATTTTTTCTTACATTTATTCTTACAATTACATTATAAAGTACAAAAAAAGGTTAACACAAATGTATAGTATGTTTACATCCAGAATCGAAGAACAAACATACGGCATTCGCATTAATAGCTTTCAAGATTCACAATTTTTAAAAAGGTTTATTCATCATTTTGGATTTAAAGCTAATTGTCTTTTCGGTGAACAGAATACAGAACGGTTTTACACTTTGGATTACGCAGGAGGAATGTGGCTGCATTATTTATGTAAACGAATGGCATGTCGGTCCGGATGAATCCGACGTATGCCGCATACTCATAGCCCACACTAAAATAATAATTACTTCAAAAATCACAGTTGTATCAAGTATAGCATGAGATTAATCCGTTACGTTGTAAACAAAATTTTGACACAGAAAATTATGGGTTATTAAAATAAATTCGACGAGACGTTACGGGAGATAATCGACTCGAGCGGTATATTAAAATCGACTGCGATATGCAGCGTCGACGAGACCGTCTGATGGATGATCAGCCGCAAAACTGTTGAGAAATGATTCGAGTCAATATTTAATCTGCACGAAGTGTATCCTCGGATTTGTTGAAATTAACATATACACTTATAGCCGATAAATAAGAGTTAGATTTTAACGCTATATAACCCAATTCTACATATAAATAAACGAATTATTGTAAGTCAAATTAGTTCCCCCCCGTCTGCTGTTGATATACTTCTATTGTGTCGCCTTCCTCCATTTCGAGTGAGGTAGGCGTGTCGTTTTCGTTGATGGGCTGACCATCAAATCGAAACCGTACAACTTGCATCGAGAGACCCTAAAATAAATTCAAAATATTAATCAACACGTATATCGCAAATAAAATTTAAGCGAGATTAGAATAAAAACGACGACTTACGACTCGATCGCAGTATGCGTTCATTAGCTTTCGGAGGGGCGTGTGCTTTTTAATTTTGAATTGTACAATGGCATTATCTTGCCCCAGCACCTTCAAATTAATGTGTTCGCTTTCAACCTAAAAAATAAATAAAAATGTAATAAATTTGGAAAAATCATTAAATACGTCATTATAGTGTAAACAGAACACGGCTCAATTAAGTCGGGTATAAATCGGTAGAACGGCATAAACAGCATCGCAACGAAATTACGTAGATTGGTAATGCATTTTCCGATCGTGTAAGGAAACTGTACGGTATGGCAAAAGATACGTCAATGGTTAGATTAGAACGAAAAGGGTAACCTTTGTTATTATTCCATGTAATGACGTTGGATAAATTGAAAGCTTTCGCGATTCTCTCCTAAAATGCGGTCGTTGTGTAAAAACATTTCTGAGGAAGAATGTTCACATTCCTTAATATATAAATGCCCAAATCTTGATCCTTTCACCCTTCTCTCTTTTAAGGGAACCTTCTAATGAAAAGATTTCAGTATGTATATATACACCCATGTGTGAATTTAGATCTATCTTTTTTAAGAGAACTTTTCTAACGAAATGGTTTCAGTAAGTATGTATGTATATATATACACACACGCGTGTATATATATACTGCAAACAAGCAGCCAAATCCCGATCCTTTCAATCCTCTTTCCCTTTTTAAGGGAACTTTTCTAATGAAAAGGTTTCAGTATGTCATCATCATCATTTGCCAGTCACAAGGCTGTCACTCGCTGAGGACATGGACCTTACCAAACTCTCAATTGAGGCCAAAGGTACCTACGTCTCATACGTGACTTAAGGGCTCCCCTTTGCGTGTCCATACCGCGGGGACCCATGCCGTCTTGGTATGCGTTTTTTTATAGTTAAAAGTTTCCCTCTTGGGCATTACTGGCATTGAATGTATATCCTCTACCCTGTTGGTATTGGATTTTACCCTGCCGACTGTGTCCAGTCAAGTGGGTGGAGGTTTGCCTCGGTATTCGTTGTCCTCTTCTCTAAGGCGTTATCTGCGTTTAACGAGTCACAAGTGACAAGTAACGAGCGACCACACACAAACATATAAATATACAGGTTTTTTACACCAAATTGACCTATTTTCTACTGAAATGTCTATTGAAAAGGGGTCAATTTGATTTGCAAAAGGGTGTATTTGACGTAAAAAAAAACCGTATATAAACATAGATGCGCGCATCTGCCCAAAACGAGTCTGAAGTGATTATTAACCCTGTCCCACAATAGCAATCCTTTCATCAAGGGAAAGATCTGCCCAGAGAGTGGTCTCCTAGAAAGGAAGACAATCGAAAATATGGAAACTAGACTAATTCTTGGTCAACAGATTAGGGGTTTCCTTCCCAGGGTATACTGGCTGTGGTGGGAAATCCATTAGAGATCAGATATGTTTATGCATGTATATCTATATACGCATGTGTACATAAATATACACACATGTATATATACATACTGCCAAATCTCGATCCTTTCGCTCCTCTTTCCCTTTTAAGGGAACTTTTCTAACGAAAAGTTTTCGGTATGTATGTATATATATAAACATACTTGTGTATATATCAACAAACAGCCAAATTTTGATCCTTTCACTCCTCAATCTCTTTTAAGAGAACTTTCCCAACCAATAGAGTATTATAAAGTCCTTGCCATATGCGAATAGTCATAAGCCATCAGGCAGCGTAAAGATAAAAACTAATACTCAGACAAACTATTTCCTACTCCATTGGACAAAGTAGAGGACTAAAAATCCGATATCAACAAAAGCGAAGGATGGAATTGCGACGCCAAACAACCATAGCATAGACAGAAAAAGAGTCATCGTAGACCACTATGAGACTCCTTTAGGCTCAATATCAATTCAAGTTCGGATTGGACTATGAAATTGAACAAGGCATTTGTTCCAGAGATACAAAATAATTCGAAGAGCTTCAGATCACTTCTCCTGAATTTTCTCCAGACTTGGTTTGTTTAAAAAATGTGCCGACATTTTAGAGATGTGAGAATTTTGGAAAGATCATGCATGTATGAGGATAATCAATGATATACGGAGACATGCTTTGTAAAATATTGAACTTGGTTTGGAGTAAACCACGAAAAGCTGATATTTATAATTTGGCGGGAAAACGTATAATTGATAAAATGATGTTTGGGTTGGTCCATGTGTTTACAGGCCAATAGTACAGCCTGGTCACACATTAGTCAACCAATGTTCTAGTGACTGCCAGTCTTGATAAAGAACGAGAAATTAAAATATTGAGACAATTTTGTATGAGTAAGGGTCACGTAAATAACCAATATCTATTAATATGGTATCAAAACGAAGCAGCAAATAAATGACTTCAACGACAATGTGATTGATTTTATCAGGAAAATTAAAAAAAATTCAGATAACCTCGTTTGTCATTAAACCGAGTGCTACCGAATCATCTGACAAGATAGAATCGGTTTCTAGAAGTAGTATTCAATATGACAACATATAACTATCAAATATACTCGGTAAACCTCTAACATAACGATTAAATTAAGTACTAATTTCGGAGTTAAAAGTGTTAATTGAATTGGAATTGTTTTGAGAGATGAATGCAGAAAGTCTCTTTCGTGCTATAGTTGTTTTGATCCCCGGCAGCGGTCTATCACGCTAATTTTTATATAAACGGGACTAAATGGTTCTTTATTCATCCATTTGATACACTACTTTTTTTAAATCCTGCATTATTTTACGACACATGTTTAAAAAAATGCAATCAATCTGCATAAAATGTGTCACGGGATCATATTTCAATGAATGCCAGATTGATACATAGGATTCCACTGTATTATAATGCAGCATTTCTGCAATATTTGCCGGGATCAAGTGTTTTTTTACTATTGGATCAAGTAACCGCTATATACATTTATTATTGAACAGTGATGTCAATCGTCGCTTCAAAAGCTTGAATATCAATCTTAAAATGCCATGTTATTGTTATAAAAATGGCTATGTGATAAAATCTAATGTTATTTCATGTTGTACCAATATAATACTGTGCCATTAGAGTGAAACACGAGGAATACACCCGTGACAGGGGAAATAACCAACAAAAACATTGAACCGCCGATCAATTGAGCCGGCGTCGTTTCGACCGGCGCGGTTGCCGGCGGCGGGGACTGCGGGCGGGGAAACCGGCGTGGCGGTGGCGGCGCCGCCCGTCTTAGGGCCTCGAGCCGGTCCTCGGCAGCCCCCACACTTCCGGCACCCCCGGACTGAAGTCTAACTCACTTTCTTTTCCTCAGACATGGCGGCGGCGGTAACGGCGAGGGCACTGCGCGACTAATGGCGTCCGGTTTGGCGCGAGCCGGCGGAAACAGGGCAGCCACGCGCGCGCAACCTAACCGACGCGCGCAGCCGTGGCCGTAACGCCGGGCTTGTCGTCCATGTCCCGACAAAATTCCCCCGCATTTCAACAAATTCGTCGTTTAACAAACGGGAAAGCCACCGAATACCGCAAAAATACGAATATCACAGCGTTTATTTTATATGCACATAATACAATTATAAATATTATACTTAAACAATGTAAGCAGATGTATTGCTCTTTCGCATCGGCCACGTTGATCGAGGTCACGCCTGCCATCGAATATTCTAGATCGAATTACTCTTATGCAAATAAGCGTCAACGGTTTAATGCTGACTCATCATAAATATGATGAAATTAAATGAAATTACAAATCATAAAAAAATCTAGGGATTGAGAATAATAAAAGTTGAAATCTTATAACAAATTTGTTCCTCTGAATAAATATATTAAATTATAACGTATTATTAGCTTCTCCCCAAAACGATAAAAGAATCATTATTGGATAAAACATATTAATCGATCCGTCAAGACGGCTCGAAACTAACGCCGCTGGCCGATTGGGTCTATTTTCTATAAAATTAATGTATGAAAATAGAACACAAAAATTTCAAGCCAAGAAATTTATTTATTTTATTTTACTACGATGGATGAATGGCATAACATAACGAATCCAAAGCGCCATTCATCCATATAAAGA
>JAGXCT010036430.1:89244-120394 GCA_022495035.1 Philopotamus ludificatus | reverse complement strand
GAATATAATTATATTAAAAAAACAGATAAAGTGCATGTTTATTAAATTATTTATTTATTCAGTATTATTATGATACAAGTTGTTTTTAATGTTTATCAAGTTATATTTTAATTTATTATGTACGTTTTGGAAAAATAAATGAAAATTCCGAAAAAATGAGAAAACAAGAACGCGCATAAGCGGAAAAGCCGCACCGTTATTAAAATGCATTTCGATGCTGTAGCCTTTTCAAATAAACATCAGTTACCGTAGGGCAAACAATTTATTCGGCCAATATGAGAAAATATTTGTCGAATTTAATGTTTCGAATTCTGCGCCTGATTGAATATTTAAATTGAAACATTTTTCATACACATATAAAATCGGCCATTTGTGTCGTTCCTATCAATTGAACCGCAAATACGAACACGTATTCGTTATTTTAACAAGCCGATAATATTTATTTATACGGTAAATATGTAAAATGAATATTTATTCATTTTTTTCAATAGCCGCCGCTTCACAAATGCGGACCTCAATCATACTATTATACTGAAATTACATCGAAAGCCACTTATCGTCGGGAGGATCATCACGAACACGACACGTGTTCCCAAAACGTTTTTATCGGAGAGGATATTGGAAAAATTGCATTGTAAAAAAAAGTTGCGAGGTGGGCCCGAGCTCGTAACGCACACCTGCTCCGGGAGAGCCTGGCAAAGTAGCTCGCCGAGGACGTGATCCTCCCCCACCCACCACCCCGCCAACTGAAAATGTAATTAAGAATATCGGCAAAAACATTACACACATCCGCATGTCGGCCGCGATGCGCGCTAACCGCGGAAATCTAATAAGCGGGAGCGCAATACGTGACGTTGATATGAAATTTGCGTGGCAGACCCCATGGCTCGCCCACCACCCCCCAGTCACCCCTGCTATTGCTCCCGTGTGACGTGTCCTCTCCTCTCTCCTCCGCTACGCGCTAATATTTCACCGCCAATATTAACACACGTGCGATCAACTCCCCGCCATATTCCCTCCCCTTGATTCGCGAATGTTTGACTCAACGCTGTGTGATCTGTTTACATCAATTCTAGATGTGATGCGATATAAATGTGAGCTAACTGATATGAACTAATACTGGTGGTAGTCACTGTTTCTATTATTCTTGCCTTATATAAGGAATAAGACGTGTAACCAATATTTAGGACTCTCTAGGTGTCTTATTTCTATATTAGATAATCAAGGACTATACGATACATACTGATAAAGAATCTGAAATTATATATGTTAATTTAGAAAATAATCTATATAGTTTCCAAATAAATTTCTCCATGGCTCCATCCGTCACGGTGACTTAAAAACAACCGGTTCAAAGGGGGTCTATTTTTAATGGAAAATATACCCAAAGCAATGAGTTCTTCATCAATATCTTATCAATATTATTCATTAATATCCTGACTTTTTTTTAAATGATTAAATATAATCATACGTGGCTAACTGAATTCTCGTGGCACGTCGTACCGGATGTGAGCTAGAAAAAATATCGCACCTATGGCAATAGAAGAGATATTGTTGTTAATATATTTATTAATTCATTTTTTATTTGACATATACAAAAAGTATGTGACACGTAGGGTTTAGTTTAAAAGAGAAAATTCAAAATTCAAGAAGATAGAATTCATCGTGACGGTTAGGTTAGGTTAGGTTAGGTTATAAAAACTTTAATATTAGTTAATTTTTATAATTATGTCGTGAATTATATAATTTATAGAAAACTACAGAGTTTGTTATTTTTTGTAAATAAGAGGAATAGTTTTATTAACTTTTTCCATATTAGCGGTGGCTTCTTTAGTTCAGTAAGTGAATGGTAATCGAAATTAAATCTTACAAGGCCTGCTTTATAGCATTATCGGAAATAAATGGTTTTACTATGAGAAAGTTATTTAAATTCCGGAAAAAAGTAGCAATCAGTGAAAAATAGATCTGATAAGTGTGGTGAGATGATAAAGAACTTTCAACTTTAACTCCTGTAGTTTTGCCACGGTATTTTGTTCGGTGTGCTCTCTAACATTGAGGTGCAATAGAGTAGGAATCGATTGGTTGACCAATCATGGATGTTTTTCTGCAAGTTTTAAAATCATTTTTTCCAGCTGGTTACAGTATACTTCAGTCGTGATCGATGAGCCAGGTTTTATATTATCATAATGGCTAATATCCGTGCCAGACCATGAAACTTTCACCCTCCGCTTTTTTTTATGAATATTACAATTTAGAGACTTCTACTTGTTGAATGTGGTGCTACCGAAGAATGTTGAAGATCCATGGATAAAACACCTCAAAAACACAACCGTCTTTCAACTTCACCACAAGGAGTGTGACCTTCTGGACACTACTAAAACATGTAAAATTTAGTACTTTGGACACAACATTCGTGGACCAAAGTATTGCTTTCTGCAGACCATCATGGAGGAAAAACAGAAAGCAAAAACGTTGGTTGAGAAAAAAGAAGCTGTCGTAGCTCCGTAACATTTATTCGAATTGTGAGCTCCAGAATTGTTCCAGTTTGCCAAAAACAGAGAATTATTTTAAGAAAATACAAGAACATATAATATCTAGATAATCTATATACAAATCTAGTTACAACTTTGAATATTTTCATAAAACTTTATAATAATAAACACAAATAATCAAAAGTAATTTTGAAATGTTAAAAATAAGCTCATGACACTTGATTGTTGGTCAATTTCATATTTCTTCAGATTTAATACTAGACTCGAAAATATAATTCGATTTTGGCGATTAATTCATAATCATAAGAAAAATATTTACAATTCAAAGACTAGATGAATAAATTTTATTTTTAATCAAGTGTGCATGTAGGGTTCGGGATAATGTGTCGACCTTTCGACCGCAAATGTTCACCTTGATTCTGCTAATGTTCTGCATTGCGCTACTTCCATTTAATGTTTGGCTTCGTTCACCACTCGCCTTCTTGCATATTTCAGGAGCAATTTAAACTCGTGGTTTCGCCTGAATATTGTAAGACGAAAACTTTGAGATATAACAGCGGCGTTATTTAAAAATATATTGAACCGGAGACAAACGGCGCGCGGTTGCGAATCCGGTGCGAAATAAATAAATTCTTCAGGGCCCGATATTACAAATGCAATATTTCCGGATGGAGCCTTGTCGGGACATACGTTTTTTCCAAAAGTGGAAAGATCAACTTCCGGCTGAGTGGTCGTGGCACTTTCATGGCACTCTGGTGGCGATGGTGCACAATACCTTCGAGCGCCATCTGTCGTGGCAAGCGGCTTTATGACGAATCCGTATTCGGAAAATTTTATACGAATCTCTCTATCGAATATCGAGATATTCAGGACGAGCTTCTTTGTGGCGAGAGGCGGTTTCCACTCGCTGTTAAAAATGGATTGATACGTCAGAGGCGAATGGTAAAGAAATTTCGGAAAGCTTTCAGAATATTACATGTTGATACATTAAGCTCAAAGTTAAGATAGTAACGATAACGTGCGCTTTAGTAGTTTACTTGTATGTATATCGACTTGTATATAATCAGATAAATGTATTTTTAGTATAGATTGATTAATAAAATGTTTAGTTCTATAAGATAAATCTATGAAATCCGTATTCTTTATAAAATATTTCATGTGACTTGGCATCGTTATTGGTATATTTAAAATATTAGGTAAAACAGAGTAGTGATTAGTTTAGCTGATTGATTTTCAGCATTGAATAAAGACCAATTTCTCCGCGGTGCCGTGTGATCCATTTCGCATGTCGTGGTTTCGCAACGTGACTTATAAATTTATTCAAATCTCGTTTTTCGCTGGCTCGGCTCTTGAAAGGGAGAATTATTTCCAATCCTCTCACAGTCGGAATCATCTAGGAATCTCCCACATTGCCCGGAAAACTCAGTGGATGTTTCGGGAGCAGCGGTTGAATGAGCATTCCACAAGAACATGAATATCTAATCAAGTTATAATAATTAAAAAATAATTATTTAATTATTTTCACAACTGTCTTAATTAATAGTTAAAAACGACAATCAAATGTATATAATTCCAATTACAATGCGAGCATAATCAATAAATAAATCATATTTATATTATGGCAATGGATCCCATAAATGACTTAATACCCACCTTTTACAAGTTTACCTAATAAATATAATGATATTATTTTTAAAACGTGAAATTTTTTTAACAAGTATCATACAAATTTGTAAAAAAGTGAATGCTCTAAACGTTAATAAAGATGATAATATGATTGCGTAATATATGGTGAATAAGGTGAATGCTGTAGAATTTCTAAATCCAACTCCCTGATTTTTTCTGTGTAATTCTTGCTTGGTCTGGAGTTGCATTTTCATGTAGCAGGATATGTCTATTTTTCTTTACTGATCGCTTTTTCGACTTAAATCTTACTAAGTGGAGGCAATAAACCTCAGCTGTAAGTTGTTGTATAGGTTTTAATTTTTGTTAACACGAATAAGTATATTTTTAAGCTTAATGATGATCGATGGGTTAAAACTGGCATTTGATTTAAGGAAAGTCTATTTTTTTACAGATCCCTTTTAAACGATCTTGTTTTGTTTACCAAGGATAGCCGAGATCTCGTGACAATTCCTTTATGGTTTTGTAAGGGTCAGATTCCACCGATGAATTTAAAGCGTCGTCATCCAGTTTTAAAGGCTTTTCTAAGCTTGGGTTATCGTTTAATTCTCTACGATTACTATTTAAACAATATACGGCATTTTTGAATTTTTAACACGACATAAATTTAGCATATTATCGCGGTATCTTCTTTTGGCTTCAATCCTTTAATAAAAATTAGCATTACAAAGCGTAAATGGGTCTTGACATTGTCACTAAGGATAATGATTTACTAAGGTTACTGTAAAATATAAATAAAGCTCCAAAATACCACATTTTACCTGCTTACTCGACGGCATTCAGTGACAAACTGATGGAAAAACAGGATATTTTTTGCGTAGAATATTTTTATTTTTTTTAAAAAACTTTTAAATATTTTGATGAAGATTTCATCAATATATTAAAATACTTTTGGTTTATTTTCCTCTATAAATAAATCCCCTTCGGACGTCAGAATGACGTATTTTTACTGACTCCATAGCCCTGTAATGGCTTCACATACGTTTACCCTCGCAACACCCATGAGTCATATTCTGACTTAACATTTTTATTTAAAATTATACAAACACCGTATTATTGTAAAGATTTTTATGAATTCTCCAACCATGTTAGAGCAAAAGTGTGTTATTTAATTAGTATAAATATAATTAGTTATACTACCGAAAAAAAATAATACGTTTTTACCCATTTTAAACCCACAACGTATATGCGGGCATCAGCGGGTTATATATATATTATATTCTTAAAAAATATAAAAAAAGAACCATGTACTCTTACACGTGTTAAATTACACGTATGCCGGAGCATAGGCAGCGCAGTAAGACGGAGCACGTCTTCTCGAATACTTTTTATATTAACAAGACATGGTGTTTTGCAGTGTGAGGGAAACATGATTTTAAATTTCTATGGAAACCACGTCTTCCACCGTAACTGTAGCTTGAATTAATCATAAAAGCAATTTCAGGGCAGCAGCTCGCGGAAAAAATATTTATTCAGGATACGCACTAGGTGGTTTAATACATAATATAATATTAATTCAATTTATAACGCATATACTAATTTATTTTTATGATTTCATGCATGATGATGCAATCGCAACGCAACTTTCTTCGGATAGTTCATATATCAGCATCGTAACATGCATCGATGATGGCCTTTAGTGTTTTCGGAGGAAATAATTCTAATCAATTTCAAAATTGATATATGAATATTGGATGGTTCTGTTTTGAGCATGACTGCAGCAGAGTGCGGCTACGGCCGCAGCATCCAACTGACGTGGCACTGGAATGATATTAAATGTTTTATGCGGTGATGCGAATCCAGTTGCATCCGTTGCACAATAGGCGAAGAACATTTCTGACAAAGGCCGCAGTGCCGCCCCCTCCCACTTGTTGGTACCAACCACGTCACGCTGTAAACTACAAACAAGACGAGTGACAGTCAAATACCAGCCCCTATGCATACTTAAAATCCTGCCTGCAAATTTTCTGATGAGAATCTCCGCATGCAGGGCGTTGGCAAAGTAATCAGCATATGGCGATCTTAAATAACATTTGAAAATTAAACTATGCTGGAAATGATTGAAATGTACAACATATTTATTACTATAATTATAAAAAATAATTGAAGCATAAAAAGCTTAAAAAACTTGGGCAGAAGAATTATAGCAGCCATTAAGTTAAGTACAATGACATTTAAAAATCAATAAAAAATAATATTTTTTATTTATTTTTATTTGCCGATGGATTCTGAAGATGCAAGGAGAATGACACATTTTCATTTACCTCATAAATATTTGCAAGAATTCATAGATTTTAACCAGAGGATCAACCTATCCGGGTACTATCTTAGCCGGGTCGCGGTTAACTTACAAGATCAAACTGATTAGTATGTTACCTACAAGCCATGACACTTGTTAATATTAATATTATTTCAGTTAGTTTGATATTTATATTATTTGTTAATAATTTAATTCATTATTAGTTTTCCATCTTCCTTGTGGTTTTTCAAATCCTATTATTGAAAATAAAAAGATTTTGAATCAAAATACTAGCTCAAGTGGTTTTTGACTTTAGTTAGAATATCAAAAACGTGTGCTCTTCCTTTACTCTTAAAGTGTGCTTCATGGACTTGAATAGAAGATAATCGGACGGATTAAGGTCTGAGGAATATGAAGGGTGTGGCTGAATCTCATAGTTAGGGTTATTCTTGCTTATGAAGGCGTCCATTTTCGCGGTGAAGAATTATTCCCTTTCTGTTAAATAAAATTAGATCTTTGATTTTTATTTTGTCGTTTAATTTTTATAATTGTTTACATTTACACATTTGCAGAAATTGTTTCACTCTGATTCCACCAATAAAACATTTTGGAGTGACAAACCAGGCTTAGAAGGTCGACCGGGAGTTCGATTCAGAGAAAGTTATTGTATTTTTTATCTTATGTTATCGTAAACGATTCATTTCTCATCTACAGTTACAATTTGGTGTTAAAAGGGTCGAATTCTTTATCTCAAAAACAAAGAATTGCATGTGTAACTCTTCGATGATGCACTCGAACATTAGGTTATAAAATATGCGTTTTCATTCCAGTCCTTATTCAATACTTTAATTAAGATATAATAATACTAACGACACGTCTAATGTGTTAAAGTCCTTATGTTTGCTATTACTGACCGCTGTTGATGATTTTTTTTATTAGGAAATCTGTTATCCACTTCTTGTTTTATTGTTTAAGCAATTGTTTATATATTTCTTAAAATCCAGCCATACAAATCTGTCCAAAGTTCCGTTGGAGTTTTAAAACTCTCAGCAAATTGAAAGCCCTCGTTAATTATAATAGCTGTCAGTTAATAAATTACACCATTTTTTTACACATATTAATATTTTGTTTCTGTTTCTGAGTTAAAATTAAAAAAAAATATACTAAACGAATGATTTTACTAATTTGAACGTTTAACTTTTTTAAACGTATGTTTAAAATGTTCTATGATTTTTTTTTATTTAAATGGCCTTCTAACTCGATGCGGGTCTTTGCCATCTGGAGTACACTACGCGATCTCTATCGATCCTGACCTTCCATCCACCTCCCAAGCTCCAGCAAAGACGCGTCCGACTCAACTTTGAGGCCGGGATTGCGATTGTCTTCCAGATTAACTAGGTCCTTCGTTTTTTCTTTAATTTTGTAGTATTTCTATATTGGTACACAAGAAAATATATTAAGATATACGTATAGTTAATTTTCATTTTCAGAACATAGTCAAATGAAAAAGTGACAATTTCCCGCACTCGACCGCCATAAACAAGAGCGGCACCTCCTCCGGGTCCGATAGATCGATTCGACTCAATAAATCAGCGCTCGCCAAGATTGTGCAGCTTCAGGTGGGCAGGTCAACCAGGAGCACCACCTCCGCGACGGCAACGGCACCACCCGCCGGCTCATTAATTATTACAAATTTACTGCCGGGGGACGGTCCCCATGAAAACTTTATGGACTCGCGGCACTTAGGAGGTGTCTCCGTGGCTCGGCTTAAAACATGGATGAAATCGCGACCAAGTTTTAACTGCAGAGGTTGGATTGCCAATTACTTTAAGATTAACAAAGTTGGCCGCCGCGGGAATGCTATCCGCAGACCTAAAATAACAACAATGTAACTTTGCGCCAATGAAACGCCGCTACCTGAAACGGCCTATTAAGTGCCCATGCCCCCGTGGATTATGCACTTCATTATTTATTTTTATTACAATGTAAATTATAGCCAATTCCGTTAAAGATTATTTAAGAAATGAAAGATTTATAGCATATATGAAACCGAGTTAGAATATAGGAATATTTTATTTAGATTTAGAAATTACTTTCACACCTAGTTGTACAGGTAAACCCCCACTAACACTAAAATCGGGACCGTGTAATTTGGAGTCGTGTAATTGGGGGGAGTAAAGCCGTCCGGCTGTGTGCGTCTGGTCTGGCACGTGTTGAATACACAGACGCTCGCCAACGTTTGACTGTATGTGAATGCGACCGCGCAATTGGGGGATTTGCGGCGATATTTCAACTCAGCGCGTAATTCGGAGTAGTGTAATTGGGGGTTCCACTGTATACTCATTCCAACCATTTTTCACACACTACTATGTATTTTTTTGAAACAAATGATTTATATCTGGGTTCGTCTACTTTTTATTGTTTATCACTCTATTACTGTAAAATTTCTTTATCACTCCACCAACGCCATAGTTATAAATAATAGCATGAATTTATTATATTTTTAAAGCCGAATTATAAAACGAATAAAACTGAAATATAAAGGAGATTAAAAAAGCATAAGTAAAACAATAATATTCTGATAACAACCTATACATTAAATGGTGAAAAAGCTTCGGTTTTTACTGCGAAAGCTCAAATCAACCAATAGTAGAGAATAATAATAGAAAAAAACACAAGTAAAGCAGTGTTATAATTTTTTGGACAGATTTTCTCAATAAACAAATCAAATCTATTTTTTAGACTTAGCCATATGGTAGGAAGCATTATAAAACCACAGTGTAATTGAATGCGCATGCGTAATTAGAGCATTGAATTCTGTATTTTTTTTAACAAATCAATATGCCGCAAAAATGACAAGCAGACTCGGCGATATCCCGCCGCAAACTGAGCACTCACCGCTAACTACCGCTCTCACTGCACGTGTCAATCGCATGGTTTCACTCGCACTCGGCACATCGTTACGAATGCGAGCGAGAAAAAACATCGTGCCTTGGTAACAGAAGCGAATATTGTTGTTTTTTATTCGCAATTTCAAACAATAAAGGACAATGATTATTTATTAAGTTTATTCTTTAGACTTTTCATACAAATAAAAAAAGTTTGTGACATGTCGGATTTAGAATATAAAAGGTATTCATAAAAATCAAAAACTTAGGGTCCCAGATAGACAAAGATTAAAAAAAATGTTATTATTTATTTGAATTCAAATAATAATATATTAATATATTGAATAGGTTTTATTAAGTATTTAAATATGAGATTTCATAGACGATGATTCAATGAGATGATACATTTATGAAACTCAATTTATTCATGA
The DNA here is from genome assembly GCA_022495035.1 of Philopotamus ludificatus. NCBI lineage: Eukaryota > Metazoa > Arthropoda > Insecta > Trichoptera > Philopotamidae > Philopotamus > Philopotamus ludificatus. Next base: position 110,661 of record JAGXCT010036430.1, on the reverse strand, counting down.
AATAAAAAAGGCTCAATACAAGTTTCCAACCCCTATAATATATTAGGAGGGAAACTTAATACGTACATAAAATAAATAATTAGGTAGAAAAATCATAAAGGTGATATAATAAGCACTTTGTAAAAATTGTATAAATAATTGAATAAATAGCTGAATTTTGTAATTTTATAAATACTTTATATTTATCTCTATTATAAATCTCATTCATGAGAAATATTTGGTAACAAGAGTATTAGTCTCACCATATAAATTGTACTAGTTCTAAATCGTGAAAAAAAGTCCATTTTGAGTTAAGTGATTCATATTTTTTTCTACTGGTTTTTTTTATATAATTGAATGAATTTAAATATCAATTTACCTATTCATTATTAAATTTTATAATATTCACTACTTAATCATCAAACTATTGACCAAGAATAAAAAAAAATAGTTAGAATTATATTGAATGCACATAATGCTTTAATCAAGTGTGATATATTTTATGTATGTAGTAGGTAAAAAACACGTGATTTATTTTGAAATAGTGTGATGCAAAGCTCTCTTTCAATATTGGCAAACCTTTTAGTATACCAATCATTCATACTGTAGATTAATGACAAGATAAATATTTACCACTCAACGCGTCCTATCGAAAAACAGACCGAAAAGATATTTTTAACATTTACCGATCAATCAAACGTATAGGAGATAGACATCTCGCGATATAGGGTGTTCGATGAAGCAGTCGGACAGAATATTTTCTAGATTTACTACTTATTAATAATATTAATATTATATGGGCCTGGGTATACATATGGACTTGTGTGTGTGGAGTCGCTCGCTGCGGACATTATGGCGTCGTAAAAGTAAAACTCGGAATGTGCGGCACCGAAAAAGCTTCAAGATTTTATTGCGGCCACGGCGAATGACCAATTTCGCAAACCTCGGAGAAAGATCCCCATTTGGGACCGGGACCCTTACGCGCTACCAATTACGCACATACTTTTGCAACTATTGCCTTCATTTCCAGACAATCACACGCCCTTTCCGTTTAATTGAAACCATTAGCGGTTATTATATTTCTTTTTTCTTTCTTACAGCAAAGCCATGCAACTTTGAGAGAAACCGCGTTTTAGCCATAAATATAATAAAATATTAAAAAAGTGTAAATGACATCAATGCCGATCGATACTTCAATGCTGCAAAGAGTCGAATAATATACATATATTAGCTATGAATAAATTCTGAACCTATATTATCAAGTTGAAGAATAGAGCTTTGTTTTATATAAATAAAAGAAATATAATAAATAGTTTATTTTAACGTGAGTTCAGATTTTATTACTAAAATATTAGAAAATACGATGTGGAGACCTAGAACATTAAAGTGTCAAACTAATAATTTGATGCTTAACGCGTCCTATCGAAAAACAGACCGAAAAGATATTTTTAACATTTTAAATAATTTGATGCTTAATCTCATGGACGACTAAAAAGAAATACGAACAACATCGAAAAGCTTGGCATAAAAATATAACACGACTATCTACAACACGTCTGGTAAAACTGCTTAGATACTTCGGATACACGGAGGAAAGTGAAGAGGACAGCTAGGGAGACTGATGGTGGTAGGTAACGTACGATCTGATCAAATCTTGGGGGCTATGTATCCAGAGAGGGCTGGATTGAAATATTTTTGAAGACAATATTGTTTCATGAGATATTTATTTTATTTCAACTGCAACAAAAAAAATATTTCCATTTTTACTTTTAAATATAAATATAATATATTTTATAAATTTATCGTATTGTTTTATTAATTAAGATATTTTGGCCGCATAAAACAAGTGCATAAGTAAATTGAGGCATATATTCGTAGATAGTATTATTACAGTATATTCTCAGCAACGGTATTCATTTATAAATGATAATTTTGAGGAGGCGTGATGTAAGAAAATAAATAGAGAATTTTCCGACATCATAGTCAAACGGAAAAGCCAAAAACATACATATTCATTGTTTGCCTTCTTGACATTCATTCAAACGATAATTGTGAGCATAGCGGTAAAGGTTTACGATATTTCAGTGCTCTAACACAGCATTAACATTTCATCTAATTGAGTATTCCAAACAGTATTGCCCTTTAGAGGAAAATTTTCCTAGAAATTTATCTTATATAATTGAACATTTTTTATATTGATGCGTCTCGACGCCTCGTAACGTCCGCAGGGCATTACAGACAATGCTGAGAAAATTCCGTAATAATAAATCCGTATATTTGTGTATGTATAAATGTCAATATAAAATATATTTGCTAACATGAGACAGTAGGGTTTTATTATGTGTCTGAATGGTTCGGCATTTTCGCCGACAGAATGTAATGAAGCCGTTGGAACGATATTAATTATGACTTTTCTTATATATCTGCCATGGTTTCCGTTTGCCTCTCCATATGATACGTAATCCCAGTTAATATAACGAATATAGGCCTTTTCGTGAAAATCTCATTTGCAATACACGCCGTAATATCGAGGCGGTAGTCTCGGTATTAGCATGAAAAGGATGCCACAGACATAGTAGGTTCGTTATAGTAGCAGATTTAAATAAAATTACAGAAAAATATAGAATAAAGATATATTGCTATATAAAATTGATAATAATTATAATGCTACCGATAAACAATGGCTATGAAACAAAGTCGCAAATACGAATATTCCATTTGGAAAGAGAGTAGATGGAAATATTGATTAGTAATAAAATAATAAAACTTGTATACCTCTCTCGATTTACGAGAAGGTGTGGTGTTACGTCTTATTCTGCAAAGAAAATATCAAGCTGACTTAGTAACAAGAAAAGACGGAACTAATAAAACTTTTCATAAAATACTCAATGTATATCATTATTATGGTAGTAAATTTGCAGAGTTGCATTGAAAATAGATATGTACATTTTTTATGGTCGCGTAATTTATTCGATACGATAATCGTATTAAAAACAATGAAAGACCACTTTTTATTTTTATCGACCAGATATTAAACCGATCCGTTTCAGGTTTAGAGATTGTTACTGGAAATGTGATGGTACTGGTTAAGAAAATGATGAATTCTACAGAATGATAATGGAACACATGTAGCAAGAATTACGCAGAACTATAGATTTATTTAAGATATAATACAAAATAGCTGATATTGCAATTTCGTTATCATTTTCTATTTAAGTCGATAGATTAATTCGCTTCACTATACAAAAAAAAATACAAATGTCGAACAAATCCAAACTCATTTAGAATCGTTGTTCTTTTTAAATAATATATTCAAAAAAATCCTATGCTATGTTTTTGTTCATAAAACGCAACAGAAAATATTTAACAGAATAATATTGTACAGTTTTTGTTTTTTGTATAAACATTATTTCTTTCCGTTTGCTAAATATATGAAGATTCGATAAACAATTTTATAGATCAAGGTAGGTTGTTGAACTTACATTCATCGCCTGGCTAGTATCATGAATAATTCATAAAATTAATAGAATTCCTGGAAACCTTATTCTTGTATTATTTTATCCCAGATGGGAATAAGCATACAATCGTAACGTAGTTGATAATAATGCTTTATTAAAAAATTAAAATAAGTTTTATTTTAAATTAATAAATTGGGAATTGAGATGGCTGAATGACATTTACTTAGATGAAAATGTATATTGCGAGGATGAATTCAATCATATTTAAAGAATCGATAGAGTCTTAAATACGAATAAATTTTTCTTCTTTTTAACATTTCGGCAGCTAAAGTGTTAAAAAACCAAACCGTTTTCATTGACCATGTAATGCAAAATCCCGAAACGAATCATTTCATATATGTTACTATTCAGGGCAAGATTCGAGAAAGACGAGATCCTGCTTACCTAATACGTTCTGACTATAGATCTTTCAGCAAAGACTTGAGTAATATTTTCGTATACAAAATAATAAATCCGCAAATAAATAATTTAAGATGATTGCAGTAGCAGTTATTTCATTGAATATTTTGATATTTAAACAAGCATACGGTTTTTCTAAAATTATTCCCTATTTTTTGGATACATTGTGTCAATTTATTGAAAGCTGGATTAATTTATTTAGATTTAAAAATAATTCAGTAGCTACAATATATTTTTGCATAAAAATCATGCAAATTCCACTCCCTGTTACCGTGAGCACATTATCAATATATGTATCATTTCATGGTTTAGTTAAAATTTCATCTAACTAGTATTTTCAGATAGTTTTTTTTATCAAAGATTTACAATAACGTCTTGGAAGACAGCTTTAATACAGTGATAATTCAGTAACCATTTAAAAGGGAAAGTAAGGTGTGTTATTATTCAATTCTTTAGAATAGTTAGTTCGTCTATCAAAGGGTTGAAATATATTTTTAGATATGATCTCAAAACGAATATAGTATAGATGCCATAGAGCGAATCGGGTAACGAAAATCTCCACTAAGTATCGGCGGTCCATATAGTGGAGGCCCTGTCTCGGGAGTGTAGTTAGGGTTGCCGCATAAAGACGGCTAATGTGTTCACGCCTCTTGCCTCCCCCCGGCCCTGGGTCTCGTGTACCATTCATAAAAAATATATGTAGGGACCGACCCTCTCTATACGTATTTAACATCTCAGGCAGTATCGACGCATTACGACAAGAAGCCAAAATCAGGAAAAGGAAAACATTCGCAATATTTTTTTTACGTACACCAAAAATATTGAGTGGAAAATTCACAAAAATCGACTTATCCACTTTTGAATTTCGGCAGTATGCTTTCGGGCAGGGAGCCACGGAAAGCTTCTAACATGAAACGCGGCCCAGATTTAAAGATCTCGTGTAGGCAGGGCAATATTTGATTATATTAAAGAAATAATGTGGTTATGGCATTTTGGTTTTGGAGGGTATGGGGTGGAGCGTTCTCGCGCGTCACGCTACATTTACCTTTCAGAAAGGTAAGCGCACGTTTGTAAGAGGCTGAGATACGGTCGGTTTACCCTACACCCCGTCTTCGCACCGCAGAACCGCGTCGGCTACCCCCCATCATCCCCCGACACCCCACCAGCCGATTGTTATTGAACATATTTACCCCGAAGAGAAGGTGGAGGCGGTAGACGTAGAAGACAGGCAAGGTGTTGTAGATTTACTTCGATATTCGATATGTGGTGTATAACGCTGCAGTTTATCGAAATACCTTATATTATTTTATGGTATTATATATAACACATAATAACAAATTGAATAAATAAATTAAGTGTGATGCTTTTAATAGATAAGTATATAAATTATCCATTATTATTAAACAAAGAGCGAGGCCTTTCATTTCCTAATGAGCCATTATATTTGAAAGTGGTATAATTCAATTTATTTTTATTGTAGATTTGCGATTGCACAAGTGTTAAAATATTGCCCCTCGTCAAATCAATTCAGGTATTTTTTTAAATTATCAACATGTCAAAGCGCGCGATATTTTTTTTTGCTCGCATCCGTACGATGTGCCGCATGCGAGTGAAATGTGCGATTAACACGTACGGTGAGAGCTCTGTCTATAGAAAGACATCGTCGAGAGGGTTGTCATTTAATAATTCATTTTTTTAAAAAATGTCAAGATGTTGATGTAGAATTCATCAATAACTTGACTTATAGTTAAATAATATTTATAGGGGAAAATAGACCCCCTTCAGACGACGCGGTTGTTTTTTAGCCGCCTTGACGGATGGGTTAAAATATATCAACTTAGTAATATATCTAATAAAACCTTTAATTATCATAATTACTTTAGTCATATTTAAGTAATTATGGTAAATCTGAAGTACGTAAGGCAATAAGCTTATTATATTCTAATATTTCTTTCTTTAAGTTGTGCACGGTGGTGACAGTGATATTGCTCAAATTTTTTAACCTTCTTCGCTTTCAAAAAATTTAAGAACTCATCGAAAATACAAATTAATATATGCAATATTTTAAAATACTGAAATTTAAGTATTGTGTTACCATTTAATCGATCATTAAAGAATGCGTAAGTCCAAGTAAAAATAATCAATGTTTAGATGATGTGTATAGTAAATGTCTTATAACATATTTGATAATAAAAAATGGTCAATTTGATAGATATGTCAACTTGTCCGTTGACAGATATGCAAAAGTAACGCAACATAAAAGAAAAAAACAACCAACATGTTTTGGGATTACAGTACTAATTAATTTTCAGGTAGTAGTGCTATTTTTTTCATTTTCCGTGTAAATTTTATCGCGACAATTTTTTTCAGCTGCTGGATATTTTTTTTATAAAAATATTTTATACACCCTCACCCTTCAAATGCACACTTTTATTACATTTTTTTAATCGAAAACTGTAAAGGTTTCTGCCTGAGCTAAATATGCTTAGATGCATATCACAGCGAGTTGCAATTTTAAGCCGGAGATCGAAATTGGATAGAATCTGCCGAGAAAATGTGATGGTGAAATGAATCTTTCGTCACGGTCCGGCGATCCGGAACTAATACCTTTTTAAGTCCTTTGAAATAAATCATCCGATTCCTCATATCCCTTTTGGACGATTGCAATAACAAAAGCAGGACGAAACCCGAAAAAAATGTGAAAAACTCACAATGCTATCGGTGATTTTAGAACTCGCTGATACATGAACGAATTTATTCAACTATATAAAAAAAATATCATCAAACGCCTGTCATCGTGAAAGATATTTTCAGCAACGTTAAAAGAATACAGCTGCGGATGTTTTAAATTGTCCTGAAAATGTTTGTTGTTTATTTAAAATAAGCTTAATTAGCAGAACATCCAATATCCCTGCTAAATTAGTCTATTTATTTCTCATTTTATTTTTGACGGTGATCCAATAGGAAAAGGGAGGCGTATATTTACATTTTTCATTAGCAGCCAGAAAATGACTGTTTTAATTATTAATTGTACTGAAGATTGTGAAAATTTTGCATAAATTAAAATGTAAAACAAGGCAGCAAAGATATTATATTAATACAATATAATATTTGCACAACATCCTGTGCGTAGGTAGATATAAACTTCATCTTATACAGGGCTGCTTTATAATATATTTTACTACCAAAAAGGTGCACGGACAAGGGAATTGTTTGAAAGATGTTCACCTTTGCTTTTTATTTTATATGAACGTATTGCTCCCAGTCGACCGGGGCCCGCGAACGCCGAAAAAAATGGAGACTGCCCTCGTAAAAGTTTAGAGTATGAAAAAATCCAGAATAAATTTCGTGTTTCATGTAAAATTTAATAATCCCGAAAAAGCTTGTACAAGGGAATACAGAGGGATGATGAGTGGCCTTTACCTGAGCAGGGAGGATTTCAAAAGGAGCATGCGAAGAAAAAAATTGGGGCCTGCACCATAAAAATGTTTTATGTCCTTCCGCATAAAACGCGTCTTTGTGCGGAAAATTATTTTAAATAAGTAAAGTTTTGATTTCATCTTAGCACGAAACAGCAGCCGTGGGACGAGGAGATGCACAAATTATTTACTCCGAGAAAATTGCAAAAAACTTGATTAATACCCGATGAAAGAGGGATAAAGCTAAATTTTACGTATTTAAAATGCGTTTTTTAACAATTTCATCATTTTAAATAAAAATGGTAAAAATACAAGATAAATGTCAATTGATATAATTTTAAAATTAAGATTTTAGCTCTGTCTATACATTTTATCTAAATTATTAATATTTAAAAACTATTATTAAATACTAGATTCAATATGTTTAATAATATCTCCCAATTAAAAAGTATTCATAAAACATTTTTTCGATTTATCACAATTCAAAATTTTGGGGGAAATCCCTCCATAGAAAATAACAGCCAGAATCAGCTTTAAGTGTAAATCTAATCGACCCGGCAGAAAACAGAATGGATGCAATAGTAGAACTTGCCAAGAATTAATATATAAGAAGGGGAAGATTCTCAGACGATATGGATGGCAAAGATATTCAAGAATTGCTTGTGAAAGAAGGGACAGATAAACGAAATTAATTCAGAGGAAGATTATACAGATGGAAACGATAAAGTTAATATACATTTTACCGCAAAAAGCATAAAGAAAAGCTGAACAATTAGAGTCATATTTCCTAAATTAAGAACCTTCTACTGAAAGAAAAACAAAATTTAAGAGAGAACTTCACAAGCGCTCAGCTCATTACTACAAGATTTAAACAGATCTCCGAATAATAACAGATTTTTAGTTATTAGTATAAACTTAAAATAATGGGAACATTCAGCCAAGATGAAGACGTCTTCGTTTAATGTAATAATACATATAGAAAGCTTTTGCTTAATTAATATTTTAATGCAATTGGAAGTTGTTGTTATTTTAAATCTTATATTATCTTTATATATGACTCATATCTCATGAATTTATAATTATTTACTTTGAACTAATCTAAAATGTATTATTACAGATTCATATTTTGATTAATACAATCAAAATCACTGTCATGGCCTGTAGGTACCAAATAATAAGTTAGATCTAAGTGAGCTAAATTAGGACTCGAATAGGTTAACCTTCCGACTATATCAGGAACTTCTAAGAAATCTTCATTACACTGACCAAGGGGAAGGTGGTGTGAGATATCTAATACCCCCTAATCTTTAATTTTTTTTATCAAACACTGTGAGAGGCATTTTGCCATATTTCTGTCATGTCATTTATCTACCGTCATATAGTAAAAAAATGTTTTAATCTTTTCACATCATTTAATTTATCTTGCAGAGAAAAAAATAGTCACTTGCTCCAAAGGTCTTTGAAGCTGTTTATATTTTAAAATCCTTTGTAGGACTTGAATCAGTGCCTTCACTGCAGTTGATAGGTTTTAATACGGGAGTCGTAAAGCTTCAGTCTTCATTGTGTTGATGGCATTTGCTATTTTCTCTTAAAACGACAGTAATGGATCAATATCGAGAATCTTCAAAGTATTCACACAGCTAACGTAACAGCTGCTCCTTCATATTTTCTCGAAATTGCTTATTAAAACGGGAGATCATCAACGAAACGATGTGTAAATTTATTCGTAATTTATTGAATAAATTGTTAATATTTTCGTTTATATTTTTTAATTTTCGTGCTGATTGAATATGGACACCCGCCGAGGTCAAGGCTTTAATAATAAAGCTGAGCAGAGGATGGGTGGGGGTCAGAATCGAATAAATGAAATTTATGCAGGGTTATACTTTTTCGCCGCGGGACCCCGGGCCAGTGTATGAAATGGAGGTTTCAATATTTACCCACGGCCCATGAGTGGATAATACACCCGGGGGCAATACGGCATTTTCAACGTGGAACAATGCCTGTGTCTTGCGCGTGGCCGTCGGTCAATGTGAATTATTTGATAACGCCATCTTGCCCCGAGTGGCCTGGACCTTTTTCAGCATCACCTTCAGTGTTTACCTTCCGACGTTTCCTTTATCCCGACCCGCATATTTATTCCTCTGAGGATCGGCCACCGATCGAAATATGAACTTTTGTTATTTTTATATAGAGAAAAATCAAATAACTGATTTTTTCTATATGGAAACAACAATATCGAGAGTTTACTCGTGAAACAATGATTGATATGGATCGATAATAATGTTAAAACAATAATAAAAAAAATATTTTAAATATTCAATTCGATATTGTTTTGATGAAAATTTTCTAATAAACGAAATTTCATGCCTCAGTCTCACGATATTACTAGCTGATTACATTTCGAGGTCGGATAGTGAGATAAGATTATCAGGCCCCCGTGTCCGAAAAGTAATTTCAATTTAAATAAGGCTCCGTGCGAAATCATTTATGTGGAAAGTAAAAAGTTTGGGTTGATAACCAATTACTTAGGGGATAGGGCAAAGGTTGTTGCGCTTCTTTTTTGCTTGCCGCCTCTAAATAAGGTTCACGATAACAACCACCTGAGACCAGACTCTCCATTTACCACCGTGGCTTACAAGCGAGCTGAACACAAATTAAATTCTGATTAAAAACTATAATATTAAATAGAATCAGGCGACGGTAATTTGAAATAGTTGCCAGTGTGCACTGGAAGTATAATGTATGGTTAATTAGTAATATGAGAGTGTCCTGAAAGTTTGACTAATAAAACGATGTCGGGAAAATGTCTGCAAAATTTATATGGCATAATTTCTATTTACCTCGTATACATAGATCGTGGTGAATAGATTGTGCATCTGCTTCTCTTTTTATGCGATTTTATATAGCGTCATTCAACTTTTATGCGATTTTCAACAACGACGAAGAAATTTACCCATAGAGCTTAATGAATGTTATGCATGAATTAGAGACAATAATTCTGAAATAATCGCCGTTTCAATTCCGCAATGAACTCAAAATTCTACATTCAATTAATTGCTTATATTTTCTGCTCCCTTTCTAACTTTAGCAATAATAAAAAATATATATCATTTCATAGATTTTTATTTATTATGCATTTTTTCTATCTAGATAAAAAAGTAAAAAATCTTACTTTAAAAATATATGTAATCATCCAAACTTTCTTGTTAGCCCTCCAATTAACAGATCTTTAGTCTCATGTTTATACCCATCGACGATCGTAGCTAGAAAACTATGTTAATCAGCAATATTTACATAATTAGATCACAGGATGTATTACTGCATAGTAATATCGTCAACGGATTCATTGCTGCCTTAAAGCCACCAACAGTTAATTTAGACAGAGGTAAATAAGTCCCACTTGGCATTTTTTTTGGTATCTAATTTCATCGCCTTATGTACTGGGTCAGATGCATATAAATTTTCTTTAGTTACCAGATGCAATTTTGCCATATAATTTTGAAGTTATGAAAGTCTTTTCACTTGGCAGTCTTGCCGTTTTTAAACATTTCTAGCTATACTTTATTAAAAAGCGGATATCTTCATGGATATCTTCACTTATTCTAAAAGTGGTAGCGGTTTATTGCCAACTAAAACTCCAATGCTTCCATCGCGGCTTTCGGGATAGCTTTTCGCTAAATATATTTTGATCAAATTTAAAAAAGCGATAAACATGGCAAGTTAACATTTAAACTTTATTTCAAAAAAATTCTCTCTACCGACTCACAAAAGTTATTGGCGCTTAAAACAAAATAAAATGTATGTACTAAAAGAAACTCAATTATTTTTTTACAGGGTAGACATGTTACATAAAAACCGTGTAAAAAAGTGATAGAATTCATAGAATATTTAAGATTGGTTCTCTAAAATTCAAAAAAATTGTGTTATTTTTTTTTAAACAGAACATTGTGGTATAAAAAAATCGAGTAAAGACGTAATAATAAAAATCGAATCAATAAATTATAAAAAAATATTATTCAATAATACGTATTTTAACCGATCCGTCACGGCGGTTCGAAACAATTGGTTTCGTCGTCCGAAGAGGGTCTATTTAGAATGGAAAATATACCTCAAGCATTACAAGTCAGGATATTGCATCTACATTTGTTTTAAAAAAACGGATTATTCTGAGAATAAAAATAGTTATTTATAAAATTCTTTCAAATTTGTTCGATATTTTGGATTTTTCTACTAATAAATACGACGCGTAAATGACACGAATACCCGGCGATGTCCCACCTCAGACTGAGTAAACCCCTCCGGTACACCAACCGCCAAATTCTTGCGGCACGTGTAACTAGTATATGTTTCTCTCGCACTTAGCACATCATGCCGGATGCGAGCGAGAAAAAACATCGCAGTCATTTATTTTTTTGCAATTCCGGACAATAGAGGTTAATGATTATTAATAATAATCATTTTTTAGACATTTTTAGACAAATCGTTTGTAATATGTAGGATTTATTATTTAAAGAGTTATCCAGGGAAATGTTCAAAAACTTGGGGTCCCAAATATACCCCCTCGGCACGGCTAGGTCGACTGTGCTAAAATCTAATGAAGCTTTTTGTTTGTTATTGTCCAGTGTTGTTGAATTTCTTATTATTAGGAAGTCTATATATTTCCTAATATTCAACCTTACAAATCTGTAGGTGCCGTTGGAACTTTAAAGCTCGTTCTAAGTTAGGGTCTTAAGTAAGAAAATGCTTAGCAAATTGCAAGCCCCTGTAAATTAAATCTGTTGATTGATATATTTCAGCATTTTGTTTACCTTTTTACCAAATTGTCTTTGGCGTCTGTGTAATAATTTGTTTCTAAGAATAGTGTTGGAACAATTTCCATGTTAACGAGAATTCATTAAATATGCGATTCTAGACAGAGATGGAAATATTTTTCATGAATATCTTGCCCCAGGTGATCAGATTAGGTAATTGCTGAGTTAATTTAATACTGTGCCCGGATTTCCAACACGGATATGTTTTCACGGACAGCGAAAAATCAACAAGTACGAGGTGCGGGGGTTGGCAAGCACCCCATCCGCCACCGCCCAGGTAACAACTCCGGCGGCCTCACCCTCGCCTACTTTCCACCACCTGAGATTAAATTGGCGGGCCGATGAGGGTTTCCTGGCTACGCGCACGAAAGCGATTCGGGAAGCAGTGATTCGCGGATTATGATTAAAGTGTCGGCCTCTCTACCCGGGAACTCATTTGTGAAGTGATCCTACCTCTACATATCCTCGGCGCAATTATGTGAGCGTATGCGGCTCCTTATTCGATCCCTGTTTCAATGGCGAAAAATTAAATTAGCGAGTACAAATTAGCGGAGTTCGACTTCATGTAGTATGATGCCGGGTAAACAGATGCTTTAGTGAACCGTTGATAATGCTGCTGTATCTTGAAATACCATTAATTATTATAATTTCTTTCGTGTTTCAGTTATAACTGAAATCTGACCATAGTTTAAACTCACATTCCATTAGATTATATGAAAAGTTTTGTGGTTCTGTTTTGGCAAAATAAATAAATTTATATATTATGCCTGTACATTTGTAAATATATTTTTTTAGATAAATGGTACATTTTTTTGGGCATAATTTTAAAATAATTTTATTAGGAATATATTATATATGACAAATAATAAATATATAAATGGTTATTAAAACTTAATATATATTATTTTATAATTTAAGACCTATTATGTATTCAAACTTGATTTTATCTAATTATATGTTCAAAATTATTTAAGAAATTTTTAGAACACAAATATAATCAATATTATCTAACAAAATAATTAACCATACGTATGGTATTAAACCTAAATCCAATAAAGTTAATAAAAGTTAATGTTTTAGAATGCGAAACGTAACATTTTATAAAAGTAATGGCAATGAAATGATACATTTCATTTTTTTTATACTTGACCTTTTCTCTAGAAAACTCCCACGCTGTTTATTTTGTGAGAATAATATAAATTTATTTTCATCGTTAAATCCGGCATACTGTTACTTGATTCAGTACAATATATAAAATATAACTATTTTACTCTGAGTATATTTATTTATTTATTTTGTTTTCAGAAATGGTTTTAGCTTGCATTTATATCACACTAATTTGACTAATGGAAGATGATGCAGTCTTTGCATTTTTATATAATATTACTATTTTTTATAAACGAAGAGACAATAGATACTGCATTTTTTTAGCAACAATAATCACGAAATTAATATATATATTAAAAGTTAGTAAAGCTAGTTTAGCTTATTTATTATACTTAATTAAAATAAGGAAATGTCAGAAAAAAATTATGATTCAAAAATGGGGTAGTTATAAAACAAACAACCCCAAGATCAAACAATTAGGGATATAAAAACTGTCCCTTTGAGAATCTTTTTGTAATAAATCTTGAATTATTTCAGCTGAATAGCACAAAAGGATCTAGATAATTTGAAAAATTTGTTGACCCTAGACAAAATATAAAGCAAAAGACGGAATATATGAGTTTCTAATCACTATATTTTCCGGTGAAGGATCTAATGACGTCATTCTGCGATAGTATGAAGATAGAGGATTATAGCTAATAATAAAATCTTTTAAAAAATATTAATAATTATAAATGTAATAAAAATCAAAACAGTTAATATTCATATATAATATTACATATATATATATATTAGTATTTGATTATATATGATTTTACCTCCGAATTCATATTACGCTGATAACAACTCTTCTATATTAAGAATTTTTGTGATATACAAAAATACTATGTACATATTAAATTAATACTAAATTATACACCATTTGCGTCATGTCGATACTTGAACGTGCTTGACATTTTCGTCTAACTATGATAAACAGCCGATGGGCGTGTCCGGTGGCTAGTGTCACATTCCACGGTTCAAGGTTTATCCTGGACTACGCCCTGGCACGTGGCCGTCGAGGGACAGCCCTGTAATTTGACCAAGATGAGGTACTGGTCCCGTGGTATGACCCTTTATGGACCTCGGCATAATTGCGTGCGAAAGCCGCGAGCGCTCGCACCAGGCACTCGGGGATAAATTGAAACTCATAAATCTTCATCAGCGGCAAAATTTTTGCTTGATATAGTAAAATCGGCAACGGCGTAGTATATTCAGAAATTCTATTATTATAGTTTTACAAGATATTAATGCAGACATCTGAAAGCTGATAACGCAAATACAAAAATATTTTTTAAAAGCTTTAAAAAAGCATTTAAGATTGAAAAAAAAATTGTAAACGCAGTTTTTTTTTGTAAAATTACCGTCAAAGTATAATATTGACGATAAAATGGTGGCTCTAGCCCTAGAGATGTAAAAGCAAATTTTGGTTAAAAAAAAATATGTTATGTTGTAAATATATTTTTAATAAATTAGACAATTTCAGTGGTTCCGAAAAAAATTTTAACTAAAAAATACGCTACTAGTGGTAAATCACTAAAAACATTTTTTTCCTGTCTTCACTTAATAAGGGTTACATGCCTTTAGTGTGGTCATGTCTAATAGCGGGAAAAATTGAACATCTTCATGTGAATTTGGACCTATTAGGCGACTTATGCGATATTTTATGTTATAGCTTGTAAGTAAGATACATATTATTTGGATAATGTAAGTTAAACGCGACTGAGCTAAGTTAGTACTCGGATAGTACCACGAAAACTATGAATTTAGGGAATTATTTGTAACTCTGGGGGTGTGTAAATGGAAGAGACCCATTACCCCCGTATGTTTACTAAAAATATTTATGTAGGTAGTTTGGCGGAATGTAATTAATTAGTTTAATGTCATCCATCATTCTTAAAATAAACAATTATAAACAAATAATTTAAGTTCCAAACCAACTGAAATAATATTAAAATGAACCAGTGTCATGGTTTGGTACTGGGGGTTAACATAAGTGCGAGAGACTCATACTCACCGAGCATGGACAGCTCGGCTGCTTGGCTTATATTTGGCAACCTGACCCGTATTTAAAGAGCCTAAATAACCTGGAAGACGACAGCCACAGTCCTGGCATCGGGGTTGGAACGAACATGTCTCTGCTGGAGATCGCGTAGTGTCCTCCAGGTGGCAAAGACCCGCCTCTGGGTTAGAAAGCCGCTTATGTGTGTATGGAATCGACTCGAGTATTTTTTAACTCGATTATTTAATTTTTTGAATAACTTAATACAAAATATTACTATTTTTAGGTTAGTGCAAAGTAGATATATTTGCTTAAGAAATAAAATTAGACACTGCTGAATTAAATACCAAATGGAGTCTAACAGTGAATCTAGTCTGAGTAAACTACGCTTTGCATTCGGACCATATCATCGCTGATCCATAAATCATTGACTGTTGATTTCTTAATCCCTCATAAAAATATTCATGAGACCTGTACACGCAGCTCGAGTACTGTTCGATACATAGCCTCGACATGTACGAATATATGAATAAATCGGTGTGACAAACTCGCGGCGGGCCATTTCTTGAATATCAATTTCGCCTCGGCAAATTCACCCGCCGCCGCTGGTATATTTTTCATATCATTTTTTCAGTCGTAAATCTGAAATTCTATCAGGTTTTATGTGAGCCAGTGGAGGCGGGAGGCCCCGCAGTACACTTGCACCGCCGAATTGACATTTTGGGCCCACTCCAGCCAGGGCCGTATCGGCAGGACGTGCATGGAAGCGGTTGTTACCAGCCGCGTAATGGCTGCTCGGGGAGCTCTGCAAAATATTTATATATATTATGTATTCGCCGGTTATTCCGCCCTGATCATATTATGGCGCAGAGGTGGGACAATGGCGCGAGCTTTAATGGGTTGCGCTGGCCAAGCCAATGGCGGTACGTCTGCGATGTATTAGACTGAAAAAAAATCAACGTTGTCTGGAAGATTTAATTATATTCGATTTCAGCCATGTCATTGTTTTTTGGAATATTTTATACATAAGAGCAAAGAATGTAAGATATGCATTATGTGTATCATATATGTGGGGGATGTAGATGGGGGTAGATAGACGTGGGACTGACCATTCTACCTCACAGAAAAAAATAAATCGTCTAGAAATTCGTATAGAAACTAGTTTTTAGACCATTTACCCTTTTCAAAGCAAATAACTCTATATTCTAAGATTTTTTTTATACACATGAGAACTCCTACAACTGTAATAATAATATTAAGTTAAGTAATAATAAATTGCAATTAATCATGTATTATTTTATATAATATTTAACCCTGATTTGAATGATACATTTTTTCATAATCGCAAATATACTTTTAACCCTTTCCGCTCTGTTTACTATCAGTTGATTCCATGAGTTACTTTTACAAATTTATTAAAAAAAGATATCCATTGGAAAAATAAATAAAAGGTTTAAGTTGGACTACAGAATGGAAAATATTAAATGTAATTTATATTTTAATAAACTATGAGTATGATATTTTTATTATTCAAAGATTTCTATAACAATATATTATATATATCAGGGTTTCCCAAACTATATTCCGCAAGACTTGAATAGGTGTTCGACGAAAATACGCTACAACACATTTAAACGTCTTATACTCCTCTACTTCATATTGAAAGGTAAGTGATCAATCTTCACTGATGTTTAATATCCAGATTACTTAAATTTTGTTCAATGAAACGAGTAGTAAACATACAGCTCTTTTATTATGTACCGAAGTGAGATAGCTATTCAGAGGAAATACATTACTTTATGAACTTTAAAGCGAGTAATTGGTCTTTGAAAATACAAAACTGTTAATAAAAAAATACAATAGTACAATTTAATTTTGATTGTTTTCTTGCCTAACATTAATGTTTGAATTAATTCAATTTAAAGTAGATAAAGAAGTTTCCAAAATATTTATACAATTTTTTGCAATATTTTTCGACTAGTAAACGATTTATGGGTTTTAAATAAATTATCTGAGACAATTTTCACTATATACTTTTTATACTATTAGGCTTAAACGCAAGTAATTATAAAAATGTATTTAATTTAATTAATGACTGATTTAAAATGAAAACACAAAGATTTCTCTTTTTGAGTTTGTTAGAAGATTATCCCATGTGTCAAAATAAAAAGCAGGATCTTCTTATTTTACTACAAGCTGTAGGAACAGGCTTAAGTTTTGGTAAATTACTGGACTCATATTAGTGATATTAATGTACCAGATATTAATGCTGTATTATGCAAAAAGTGTGAAGAAACCTATGAAAGATTCAAGTAATTTAAATTGAATAATAAACCTAAATAATAAGGGTTAGAAAATTATTTATAATAAAGATTTAGATAAATTTACTGAATTATAAACACACGTTATTTATCATGTATGTGGATATTTGTTTTAATCTGAGATATACAAGTAAATCAAAATGGATGCGGATGCCTCTGTACAGCGGTTGGCGCAAAGTGGCGTAAAAGATGGCGTCGCGACGGAGTGCACCAACGACGATGCGCACTTTCCCGGCCAAGTTAACACCGCAAAACAATTTCCCGGCCTGGCTCGAATATCATAAATATTGTGTTGAGGTATCGTACTGCAACGCGAATACTTTATTTTACTGGAGGTGGGGTGTGTGGGTGGTGTTGGGACTCGCTGACGACATATGACTGCGGAATATCGGACGGGTTCATTTCGATTTGGACCCCCGTGTACTGGCACGTGAAAATATTTTGAATTTTCAATATTTCTCCGTATTGCGAGTTTCACAAGTGACCCCGATAACGTCGACCGCAACATTGTGAATTACTGTGTATCTAGGGGATAACAACGTTGCAAAATATTATGTTAAAAATGGAATGTTTGTTTAATTCAACTGTACGATAACAATAATACGTCATAATTGACCGTAGTTTATTTATTTATTATCGTATTAATATGTAAATATTGTTACATAGAGAAATGAGTGTATTTTTAACTATGAATTATTAAAAACTCATTATTAACTAATTTAACTTAGATCATGCAGTATAATAGATGCTGAAAAAAATGTAATTTTGTTCATAATAAATAATTTCACTTTTAAATGTTTACATATCAGTATCATAGTATTCCACAACACATTTTTTTCAATTTTCTAATCATAGTAAAAAAAAATGCCTGGTTGCCTACATCAGTTCAAACCTAATCAATAAGAGATGAAAATTAACGTCAGAACTGTGATGGCGAGAAGTGATTTTATCAAAATGAAAAAGATTGTATACTGTCGTCGACCCTCCTCGAAGATCCGTCTTCAAACTGTGCGGTGCTACGTGTCGTCTGTACTTCTGTGTGGTTGGAAAACATAGATGTTGTTAGTAGCAAAGATTCACTAGGTGGAAGCATTTAAAATGTGATGCGACCGAAGAATACTGAAGATTCTTCGGAAAAAAGACCGCGTCAACTATACAATCGTACTTCAATTTCTTCACTACAAACGGAAGCTTCTAGACATCGTAAATTAACTTCATGGATAAAAATATAGCCTTCTGCAGACTATCGTTAAAAGAAAATGTAAATGATGGTAAAAAAGAATGGAATTAATTAATTATTTTATTTGACTACGATGGATAGATGGGATAACAGAAAGATTCTGAAGCGCTATTCGCCCTTATAAAGACTTGATACAGATGCAAGTGGAATAAGCCTTTCACACTGTCATTCCCCACAGTGTTAAACCAGACTTGTTTAACCCTTTAATCGCCAGGCCAATTAAAGGAATTTTTACCGTACGCCATCATTTTCAATCATAAAATGAAACGGCTATACATATCGACATTTTAACAATCACATTGCCTTCAAAAGTTTTCTCTGCATTAATTTTCGTTTAAAATTTTTATATTTATTCATAAAAAAATACGTAGTAGCGTAGCCGTGGCGCTGGTGGTTAGACCGATTTCGCGTGCCTGCACGCCGTAGCGTTTGAACGGTTAAGTGGCCTTCTAACCTTGAGGCTGGTCCTTGCCACCTGGAGGAAACTACGCAATATCCAGCAGATTCACGTTTGTCTCAATTCTGATGTCAGGACTGTGACGGCGACCTCCAGGTTTTCTTTTCTCTTCGAATACGGGTCTGGTCGCCAGTCATAAGCCCGGGAGTCAAGCTGTCAACGCGCGGATTGTACTAATAATAACCAGACGAGGCTCAGGCCAACTCGTATTTAATTCACCGTCTGATTGGGTGCCATGGGCATCTCTTGTAGCACACACGGCACCAAATTGGACTGTATAGCGGCCTTGCTCTTCCTAGATCCGTAGAATATACGAAACCATGAGTGTGCCTAACCGCCATTGCCGCCACGTATTGAAATTTATATTATTTATTTATAATTATTTATTCATCGAAGGATATGTAGCATTAAATTAAACAATTCCAACGCGCAGCTACCTACATACATAAGAATATTCCTCTTACATACCCCCTGGCCAGTGTTATAACGAATTTCCTGAATTCATAGTTTTCGTCGGACACCTATCCGCCTACTAACATCAGCTCAATTGCGGTTAATTTACATTATCGAAATAATATGCATGTTATCCACAAGCCATAATACTTAAAAACATCACTAATCTACAAAACTATTTTGCAACGCTCGATTGTTTAAAACTCGCTGAATTATTTGGCGCCGAATGTATATTTACTTATTTTTGCTTATTCGTACGATTCAAACAATGAAGCCAATTTTTCACATTTCCAGACTTGAATTAAGACATAAATTCATTGGAGACACGCTCCCGTACACGCCCCATATTTACTCACTGTACACAGTGGAAGCAGACGGCAGAAGAAGATTTACAACACACGTCTGAGAAATTACCCAGTCGCGTACCTGTCACAGGGTTGCTTGCCGGCGAAGCCAAACAAACGCCGAATATTCGCAACAGTATACCGGGGGCCCGTGTATCGGCCGCCTAATATAATTGAAACCCAACTGCTCGTGAACGGAAGAGACGTATCGACGCTACCGAAACTGGAAACGAAAATATGAAACAATAAACAAAAAGCAATTACTGTACGGTCAAACAGCCATTTTGCGAACGGGCGATATATATTTTATGTGCGGATTATTGGATAATGCCGTGATTGGTTGCAGAAAGCGGGCCGCGTAAGCCGCATAATCCAACGATATAAAATATACATTTAAATGTCCATACATTGAAATATTTATGCATTAATCGGATTAGAGAGGTCGCTCTAAGATTAACTATATGGAAATATGAAATAAGCGCGCAAACTTGATACGGCTAAGCGGACAAATTTATTGTACGTGCGAAATTTATTAAAAGCCGGAATTAAAGCTACCGTCTGAAACTTTATACCATTTTTAAAATAAATATTCCATTATCGTCTATTTATTTAAAAATATACCGAATATCTTCCATAAAGGAAATATATTATCCCTCTTCTATTCTTTGTTTTATCAACAAAGATCTCTATTTAATATATGCATTAATAATATAATTTTTTGACTCCTACATATACCGATTATTTGTGTGCGGATTATATATTAATGGAGTCAATTCATATATTAAAAAAAGGGATAACTAATATTTATTGTATACACTTTGGTGAAGATGGTGATTTTATTTCTAACTGGACCTCCGCACTATTATTGTGATGTAAGGCATATCTTGCTGAAAATCTTTCAAACAGATGGCTTGGATGAAGAGGTCTCATAGAATACCCTGCCTGTTCCACGGACCTGACGCCACTGAACTTTATCTTGTAGGATACCTTAAAGATAAAGTATACACTAGAAAACCGACGACACTGGATGAATTAAATGCGGCAATTGATCAAAAATGCGTCACAATACTAAATAAAATGTTAGATGAAGTTTATGAATCAATAGTAACAATAGAATCAATAGTAAGTATCAATAGAATCAATAGAATCAATAGAATCAATAGAATCAATAGAATCAATAGAATCAATAGTAAGTTTGTGAATCAAGGGTAACTTAAACATTTTTTGTGACAATGTCATCAAAAATGTTAACCTGTCACAAAAAAAAATGTTAATATGCGGTGACTTTAACGTTACATCAGGCAATAACACCACTAATGATGCAA